>OX608079.1:43387992-43468333 GCA_951509765.1 Sphenella marginata | reverse complement strand
CCATTTCGGAAGTTGCTAACTTCACTCATCAGAGAAATTTTGGCACGCATTGCTAACTATTAAGCTAACAATACGCTGGGTTTTTTGCAAAAAAAAAAAAAAAAAAAAAAATCCATCATGACACCAAATCTAAAACGTCAAATGGCGTTGTTGGTACATGAATTGGTAAAAAGTTGATTGAACAGGGCGTTTAGAAGGCAAAAAACCCAGCGTATTGTTAGCTTAATAGTTAGCAATGCGTGCCAAAATTTCTCTGATGAGTGAAGTTAGCAACTTCCGAAATGGATCTATAAGAAAAGCTATGGCGTTGTCTCTAAATTTTTCCTGTTCAACTCAACAAAACTTTTAATAATTAATAAAAAAATTATTAAGAAACCCAAAAATAACAATAATTTTTCGCTGTAGAAAAAATTATTAATAGGTCTATAGCTCGTACCGAACCAGGATACTTCAAATATAAAGACCAAAAACACAAGCTTGTTGTTTGTGTAAAAATCTCAATAACAAAAACCAAGAGCACATGGTTGGCAAACTGTGACACCAAAGCAGACTTGCAAAAAATCCATCATGACACCAAATCTAAAACGTCAAATGGCGTTGTTGGTACATGAATTGGTAAAAAGTTGATTGAACAGGGCGTTTAGAAGGCAAAAAACCCAGCGTATTGTTAGCTTAATAGTTAGCAATGCGTGCCAAAATTTCTCTGATGAGTGAAGTTAGCAACTTCCGAAATGGATCTATAAGAAAAGCTATGGCGTTGTCTCTAAATTTTTCCTGTTCAACTCAACAAAACTTTTAATAATTAATAAAAAAATTATTAAGAAACCGAAAAATAACAATAATTTTTCGCTGTAGAAAAAATTATTAATAGGTCTATAGCTCGTACCGAACCAGGATACTTCAAATATAAAGACCAAAAACACAAGCTTGTTGTTTGTGTAAAAATCTCAATAACAAAAACCAAGAGCACATGGTTGGCAAACTGTGACACCAAAGCAGACTTGCAAAAAATCCATCATGACACCAAATCTAAAACGTCAAATGGCGTTGTTGGTACATGAATTGGTAAAAAGTTGATTGAACAGGGCGTTTAGAAGGCAAAAAACCCAGCGTATTGTTAGCTTAATAGTTAGCAATGCGTCCCAAATTTCTCTGATGAGTGAAGTTAGTAACTTCCGAAATGGATCTATAAGAAAAGCTATGGCGTTGTCTCTAAATTTTTCCTGTTCAACTCAACAAAACTTTTAATAATTAATAAAAAAATTATTAAGAAACCCAAAAATAACAATAATTTTTCGCTGTAGAAAAAATTATTAATAGGTCTATAGCTCGTACCGAACCAGGATACTTCAAATATAAAGACCAAAAACACAAGCTTGTTGTTTGTGTAAAAATCTCAATAACAAAAACCAAGAGCACATGGTTGGCAAACTGTGACACCAAAGCAGACTTGCAAAAAATCCATCATGACACCAAATCTAAAACGTCAAATGGCGTTGTTGGTACATGAATTGGTAAAAAGTTGATTGAACAGGGCGTTTAGAAGGCAAAAAACCCAGCGTATTGTTAGCTTAATAGTTAGCAATGCGTGCCAAAATTTCTCTGATGAGTGAAGTTAGTAACTTCCGAAATGGATCTATAAGAAAAGCTATGGCGTTGTCTCTAAATTTTTCCTGTTCAACTCAACAAAACTTTTAATAATTAATAAAAAAATTATTAAGAAACCCAAAAATAACAATAATTTTTCGCTGTAGAAAAAATTATTAATAGGTCTATAGCTCGTACCGAACCAGGATACTTCAAATATAAAGACCAAAAACACAAGCTTGTTGTTTGTGTAAAAATCTCAATACATAAAATAAAATAAATCACATTAAATACATAAATACGTAAAATAAAATAAATTTCATTAAATAAACAAAATGAAATACCTACCGATGGTGACGTTGCGCGTCTGGCGCTACTCTTGATGGCGTTGGGGCTACACCCCTTTGTGGCGTTGCGCGACTGGCGCTACTATTGCTAACGTTGGGGCTATGCCCGTTTATGGCGTGCGCGACTGGTGGTGACGTTGCGCGTCTGGCGCTACTCTTGAGGGCGTTGGGGCTACACCCCTTTGTGGCGTTGCGCGACTGGCGCTACTATTGCTAACGTTGGGGCTATGCCCATTTATGGCGTGCGCGACTGGCGCTACTACGAGCCGGGGGCTTTGCCGTGTGATAGCCGACGACCCAGTGACGAGCTATACCCCCCGATGCTGTGCAACGTGGTGTGCGTGCCGGCAAATTTCCACACGGTTCCCGCAATTGGCGGTTCCTTGCTGGATGCGCTGTTGGTGTGCTGCTCTCTCTGTTGGCGACGGCTGTAGTGACGACGGGGCCCTCGGCACATGCGATTCCCTCTGCTAGAATTAAGATTCCCCTTTTTAGCATATTGCTCCCCGTAAATTGCTAACTACTTACCCGTCTTCATTCAATTTCCCGAATTAATTGGCGAATCAAAATACCGTCAGGGTTGGATTCCCTGTTTCGCCCGGGTATCCCGGTTAGAAGTGTGCGGCTGCGGTACCAAAGTTACCCGCGATGCCTGCAAAATTATTTCCTCCAGGATTTTCGTCTGCACACGTCGGCTGCTGGTGTCGAAAAGGCCGCGGAAGTGGAAGTGCCTTTCGTTCTGACGTTTGATTTTGGCTGACGTGTCAGGGAAGCGTTCCGAAAGTGGTGTTACCACCCCTGCTATTCGGCATGGCACCACAGGGTGACCGCAACAGGGCGAGCGCTGCCGACAGGCTTCCGTCTGGCCAGGCGCTCGAAAGGCTGGTTATCCGTGGCGCCTTCTGCCTTAGCGTCGCAAGTCTTTCGCGTGGTAGATGCCAACTGGTCGTCCGGCCGCGTCTCCGACTTCGTATAGTGCGTTTCCTTTCGAGGCTTATATCATCGACCTTAGGTACTTCGGCGCGAGTTTGGCGTTGTAGCCCTCCGCTGCGTTGCTAAGTCTGAAGTTTCTACGGTATACGATCTTGCCTTCTCGATACCTCACGGGGCGAGCTCTGGTGTTGTACGTTAACTGACCCTTCCTATAGGCGTCTTCCAGCTTCTTCACTAGCTTACTTCGCATCAGCCAAACCCGGTCTTCCCTGCGTACAATGTCTATATCTGTCTCTCTGAGAGCTTCCAGCCGCCGTAGGACCTCGTATGCTCTCCCGTGCTGCACCATGGCCTGCCCGAAAGTGGCCCTGTATGGCTCGATCCCGATGGCCTCATGTACCGCGCTCCTAATCGCGAAAGCCGCCAGCGATACGTGCTGATCCCAACAACTCTGGTCCACCCCTGCAATATACGTCCGCAGCATGGCGAGCAGCGACCGATTGACCCTCTCGGACGCGTTCGCCTGTGGAGCATACGCCGCTGTCTTAATGTGGTTGACCCCGTAACTTCGCAGGAAGCCTATGAACGAATCTGCCACGAACTGTCTGCCGTTGTCGGAATGCAAGGTCTCCGGCACCCCAAAAACATGAAATACGCTGGTTTCGAGATAACTGACTACTTCTTGTGCGGTTGCTTGCCGCATTGGCTTGAAAAAAACAAACTTCGTGAAATGGTCCAGTACAACGAATATGACAGTGTTCCCTGACCACGAACGTGGATATGGTCCACAGAAATCTACGAACAGCCTTTGGAACGGGCGCTCCGTGCGGAAGCAACCGGACATTGGCGGCCTTAATGACATATTGGGCGCCTTGGCGCACTTCCATAGTTCGCATCCCGCGATAAAATCCCGTACTGCTCCTGCTATGCCTGGCCAGTAGAATTTGCCCCTTAGTCTGTACAACGTTTTCGCAATGCCGCCGTGTCCCGCCGGCTGGTCTGTATGTGCCTCCTCCATCAATGCTTGCCGTAGTCCCTCCGGTACCCAAATTCTCCACTCGGACTCTTCCGTCTCCCCCGGTCGTACTTTCTTGTACACTATACCCTCGACCAGCCGTAGATCAGGTACCCGCTCCTCGTTCTGCTGGACCTGGCGCGCTAATAACCGATAGGCTTCGCTGCTGAACTGTGGTGACGTGAGGTCAATCTCCGCGACGGTTTCTACCTCCTCCATATGCATTCTGCTCAGCGTATCTGGGACAACGTTCTGCGCGCCTTTCCTGTGCTCTATTTCGAAATCGAATCCTTGCAACTTCAGGCTCCACCGTGCCAGTCGTCCGGAGAGGTCTTTCTGCCTCCGTGATCACGGTGAATGGAAGTCCCTCCAGATACGCGCGGAACTTCTTCACGCTCACCACAGCTGCTAGACACTCCAGCTCTGTAACGGTGTAGTTGCGCTAGGCGGAATTAAGTTTTTGCGACATGAATGCGATGGGTCGCTCAATGCCCTCGTCATCCCTCTGAAATAGGACACTGCCAATACCCTGAGAAGAAGCATCGCACTCCACGAAAAAGCGTTTGGAAAAGTCCGGGTTTACGAGCACGTCTGCTGAGGTGAGCGCTGCCTTCAACTCTTCGAATGACTTCAGCGCCTCCGGTGACATGGCGAACGTTTTGGCCTTGCGCAAGCACTCCGTCATCGGCGCTGCAATGGTGGCGAAGTTGGAGATGAATCTCCTATACCACCCGCACATTCCCAAAAACCTGCGCAGCTGCTTGATGGTCGTCGGCACTGGGAACTCAGCAATGGAGCGTACCTTCTCGGGGTCCGTCTTCAGTTCGCCCTGCCCAACAACAAAACCTAAATATTTCAACTCGCGATGGCAGAATTTGGATTTCGCTACATTGATGGTGAGACCTGCGTTGGCGAGGCACTCGGCTACCTCCGTCAGATGCACTAGATGCGACTAGAAATCGGGAGAACACACCAACAGGTCGTCTATATATACGAAGACGTTTTCCCTCAAGCGCGATGGTATTACCTTGTCCATCAGCCTGCAGAGACGCTGACTAGCGTTGCACAGACCAAAGGGCATCACTTTAAAGTGATACAATGGTCGGCCCGGGACAGTGAACGCTGTTTTTTCCCTCGACGAAGGCTCCAACGGGATTTGCCAAAATGCATCTTTCAAGTCAATTCCCGAAATAAAATGCGTCTCCCGTAGACGTGCCAAGATGCCCTCAACGTGCTGTGTTGGATAGGCGTCCTTTTTCGTGCGCTCATTGAGCTTCCTCATATCCACACACAGCCGCTTCTTCCCCGGTTTCTCCACTAGCACAATTGGTGAACTCCACGCACTATTGCTTTCCTCGATCACGTCCAGCTTCAGCATGCGATCTATCTCCTCATACGCATATTTTTGTTTCACCGGCGACATCGGGTAGTGGCGTTGTTTTACTGGCACTGTGTCATCTGCTACCTCTATCGTGTGTTCCAGGAGGTTTGTCCTTCCGAGACCAAGCTCCGTGAATGACGGGAACATCGCTTTGACACGCTCCAGCTCTATCTTCTGGTCGGTGGTCAGATCCAGCTGTCTCTGGGTATCCAATTCTGAGATGACCATGGGCGCCACCCCGAAGGCATCCCAGAAGTCGATACCCAGGTACAACTCCTGCTTGAGGCTTGGCACCAAGTACAGTGTCATTAGCTTCGCTTTTCCGCGCCAATTGATCACCACATCGACCTTACCGACCACATCCTGTGCCTTACCGTCTGCTGTTTTTAAACTTTCTTTTAACCTGAGCGGCTTTCCCCCCATCTTCTCCTTCCACTCGGGCGCGACGGATCCGAAGCAGCTTATGGAGGCCCCGCTGTCCAGTAATCCTTTAATTTTGACCCCTTCGATTTCTACTTGCACATAGGGTCTCTTGTCCATGGCATCCCGAATCACGGTGGCTTCCACCGCCCTAGCCTCTCGTCGCCGTTCGACGGTGCGCTTACGTATTTGGATAACTTTTCTCCACTTCCTGTTCGCCGAATAAACCGCTGCCTCTGCCGCGCCTTCTTCCTTGCGCGAGGCTTCCGAATCCCCCTGATCTCCGAAGATCCTCGCTCGCGCTGCCTCATATCTGGTTTGTCTTTCGCTCAGAGAGAGATGACCTGTGCGCACACCTGCTGGTTCCCGCCTCTCCTCTGCGATTGTCGGTACTGTTCTAAAATTATATATACTATCCGGTTGTTTTAAAATTGTCTTGATTGGTGAAACTACTTCTCCGGGATCGTGCGCTGTCGACAGGCTACCCGGTCTTCCTGTCGCCTTCTGGGTTTTCCGCTTGGCATCCGTCGCATGACTGTCGGCCGGGTTGGTTGCACTTGTAGCATATCATGCTATGTAGCCGCCCATCACAGATGTGCCCCTCGGATCGGTCCAGTGCCTGGTCTTCCCTCTTACTCTTAGCGTTACTTGATGGCTCCTTGAATGGTGGTCTGTCCCTATTGGGTCTATGGAACGCTTCCAACGTGCCCGTCCCCTCCGTTCCGAGATCTTCCTCCAACTCCTCCAGCGTTTTCCTGCGATACGGTTTCGCCTCAAACTCCGCCAAGTGTTTTTCCGCCCGCCGACATTCCCTTCTGAGGTCCTCCAACGATTCAATGCGGCACCCAAAGATGAGATTCTTTATCCGAGGCCTGAGATTCCTTCTCATCAGGTTGACCAAGCTCTGCTCCGGAAGCCTCGTCCGCATGGTCAGCTCCATTCCTCGGAAACGCTCTATTGGAATAGCCTTTGGCCCGCCGTCGAACTTCAATCGCCAATCTCTTATAGCCTTCGTGGCTGCCCTTTCATACTGCGTCCCCGTTTCTCTCCTACGTTCCCCCATACGCGATGACATTATTCGCCTTGCGCTGGTCCCGCGCTCGCTACCGCCTTGTTCCCGCTCGTCCGCGCTAGTATTCACCGCGCCTGCGTCGGCATCCTGTAACCATTCGTCGTGTCCATTGCTTTCCCGCGCGCAACCATTTACGCCCTCCAAGTGCGTTAGCCTACTTGATATTCCGCTTATGTCCTTCTTTAGCATTTGCGCAACCTCCTTCACTGCTTCCGTCGTCGAGCGGCTCATCTCCAATTGATATTGGAAGAACATCATCTCGAACTTGCGCATAAGCGCTTCGCCCACACTATCAGCAGTCGCGCTCTTAGGGATGGCATCGCTCTGCGCTTCTACCGCGGTAGCGCCTTGTTCGCCCGAACTGATTTGCGCGCTGGTGTCATCGCGCCTCTCCTCGCGTTGATACTCCTCGTCTGCCTCTGGCATCGCTGCATCGTTTTCTGCCCGCTCGTTGTCCGCGACGCTCGCTCCACTGAGTCGCAGCTCCTTCTTTGGCAGCTTTGACATGCCTACTGACGCGTTGCTTTAACCTTGAGATGTGCCTAACCCGCCATTCCCTAAGACGAAACGCACCTCCGTAACGACGACGTATGCGAGATGACGCAAACCCTAGCTAAAATATATCGAGTTACCGTTAAAAAAAAATTACTCAGATATTCTCAATGGACTTCCGAGGTGAACCTAGGAAGCGTATGCAATATATTTCAAAAATAAATAAATCTTCGTCACTGAAAAAGGATTAAATATACGTGGTTCATAAACGTGTCTGCGGATGCGCCGCAGATAAAGTGTGAAATGTAGATGATATAAAAAGTGAAATGTATGAAAGTTGAAAAATGTGCGAGAAAATCATGCCTTCCTCTCCAGATGCAGTATGCGTCCACCCTAATGTCGTCCGTCTATTTCAGTTCCCCCTCTAAAACGATTTGATCCCCCTGCGGTTGTAGATACTATTGGCTGGCGTCAACCCATCCAACCAAGCTACCTAGACAACTCGTTCCCCCCGATCGGAATACCTCTGCGAACACTATCGTCCGCAATTATTCGGCAAAACGAGCTACCCGCAGATTCGATTCCAGGTGAACGCGGTGTGCCTTCTGCCACTATTGTCCAGCTCCAACTCGGCCAAAACAAGCTAGCAGATATTACCCCACATCCACCGTCCCCCCTCTACATCAACACTATCGAATAGCTAAGCAAAGCCAATTCAAGCTGCTGACGTAGCGATGAAAATTTAAAAACGTTAAAAATTTGTAAGACGGCATATTATACCAAAAAATACCCCCTAAACAACAACCCAAGTGCGAACGCCCCTAACGCGTGTCCGAAATTGCTAAGGCTCCACTAGGCAGTGGACCCCACGTTGGGCGCCATTTCTGTTACGTGCCGGCCTTTGGGTGGGGGGCGCGATCCTACCCCTCGCATCTCCTAACCCTCGCGTTGCATGCCCCCAGGTCCCTTCAGGTGTGCTTGCTTAAGCGCGAACTAGCTCGCCGGACTGTGGGGTGGTTCTTGGGATACGAGGCATGTCAGCCGCACCATACAAAAAAAACATCACACCTGGCTGATCACAAAAAAAAACGTTGGGGTGGCGCGTCCACACTCCAGGGTTCACCATCACTTGGCCAAAGGTGTCACAGGCCAGCCGCTCTTCGCCCTCCCTACCGTGGTCGGCTGTGGCAAAAAAAAGTTGCCGACCCCAAAACGAGTCCCCCATTTATCCCCCCCCTAGGTTTCCCCCTCCCTGTTCGTCCTCACGTCCGTCTGTCCACACTGCATCTGGAAAAAAGGAGTACACATATTCTCAATTAATTAATTCAGCAAGGCATGTTGTTTATTTAGACAAAACTTATAAATATCAACCGCTCCTTGGAGCTACTGCCCTTCATGGGCTTTTAATTCCTAAAAACTACCCTAATACTATCCGTGTCTGTGTATGTGGTGTCCATCACAGTGGAACACTGATTTGGTTGTGAGTGTGCGCAAGTAGGTGCAGGCGTGTCCGTCCCTGCTCTTGAGGATACTAACAAATGCGCTCACCTGCACTTGCCCGCCTACACTTCCAACCGTGTACAAAAAAATATCAATCAAAATAGAAAATTTATTCAACGTGTGTGTGTAAACACACTACATATATGTGCAGCCGACGTCGACTTTACATCGGCAGCCCTCGTCTAACTACCCTCGCTCTTCGCGGCGATTGCTTTGGAAAAAATATCTACTTCAAACCTCTTCCTTACCTACAAGACGTCTTGGGGTTATGGGATGAAGGGACAAGATACGCGGCTAGATGGCTATGCCACCACCACTCTTTGGGCCTATGGCCGGTGAGAAACTACAATTGGGCAGAGGGGTGTGAGACGACGCCGTCGACTCGGTCGGAGGCAATTACAATAAAGAAATAAAGCTTACATTCGAGGGTCCCTAACCTTAAGCCCTACTTGAGTGCGTCTACACGCTTAGCCGTCGCGGCACGACCGCGCTTAAATCACGTGCAACAATCGGGTTGTTGCTTCACCCTAGAGGCAAAAAATAATATATGTGTTGGGGCTTGCCCCTTAATATATGTACATACAAATAGATGGGGTGCGCCTTCGCGACCCCCTCCTGTCTATAGTATTTACACAAGTGCCCTGACTGAGTTCCCTAGCTTAGCCTAAAAAACCTGTTCTGGCTCCTGCTGTCTCCGGACTGTTGCGGTGGATGTGGTTGCGTGCCTGGTGGTGGTGATGATGCGCGACTGGCTTGTTGCTGGTATTGTTGCTACAATTTACCCTGATCGCGGTGTTGGCTGCGTGTCTAGTGGACCGTTACTGGCGTTGGGGCTATGCCCCTTTGTGGCGTTGCGCGATTGGCGCTACTGATACTGACGTTGGGGCTGTGCCCCCTTTACGGCGTTGCGCGACTGGCGCTACTCTTACCGTCGTTGGAGCTATGGTTCTTTATGGCGTTGCGTGACCGATGGTGACGTTGCGCGTCTGGCGCTACTCTTGATGGCGTTGGGGCTACACCCCTTTGTGGCGTTGCGCGACTGGCGCTACTATTGCTAACGTTGGGGCTATGCCCATTTATGGCGTGCGCGACTGGCGCTACTACGAGCCGGGGGCTTTGCCGTGTGATAGCCGACGACCCAGTGACGAGCTATACCCCCCGATGCTGTGCAACGTGGTGTGCGTGCCGGCAAATTTCCACACGGTTCCCGCAATTGGCGGTTCCTTGCTGGATGCGCTGTTGGTGTGCTGCTCTCTCTGTTGGCGACGGCTGTAGTGACGACGGGGCCCTCGGCACATGTGATTCCCTCTGCTAGAATTAAGATTCCCCTTTTTAGCATATTGCTCCCCGTAAATTGCTAACTACTTACCCGTCTTCATTCAATTTCCCGAATTAATTGGCGAATCAAAATACCGTCAGGGTTGGATTCCCTGTTTCGCCCGGGTATCCCGGTTAGAAGTGTGCGGCTGCGGTACCAAAGTCACCCGCGATGCCTGCAAAATTATTTCCTCCAGGATTTTCGTCTGCACACGTCGGCTGCTGGTGTCGAAAAGGCCGCGGAAGTGGAAGTGCCTTTCGTTCTGACGTTTGATTTTCGCTGACGTGTCAGGGAAGCGTTCCGAAAGTGGTGTTACCACCCCTGTTATTCGGCATGGCACCACAGGGTGACCGCAACAAGGCATAGGATTTTTTTAGGTAAGGGGCCATCGAGTTTAGGTGCGTCGATGGCCATGGATGAGGGTGCGCCAAGCACCGGGCGTCGCATCGACACCAGCGGCGCCCCCCTTATACTGTTCGGCCTTAGATTTTTCTTATTTACTGTTTGTTTATTTCTAATTTTCAGCGTGGTAATCGGTCGTTTCCGATTCGTTTGATTTTTCAGGTTTTTTTTTATTTACTGGATTTTATTTTGCATTCGTTTTATTTAAATACTTATTCGATTTTTCAGTTGTTTTCGGTTAATATTGAATATTTTGTTCCACCCGTTTATTTTTTTTTAATTTACATTTGAACCTAGGTGCCCGTTTTTTTTTTTTTTTTGTTTTCTTGGGCTTTTGAATTTTTGATTGTCAACGGTCTGTCCGTGGCAAACCGGATGTTGTTTTAAACGTTATTTTGACGCGGTTTTTTCGTTTTTCCCCGCGTTCCGAGGCATGATTCAAATTTCTCTGTTTATGGCGCAGGACGGTAAGGTTGGCAAGAGCCCACCCCAGCCGACAATGACTAGCCACAGTGCGACATCAATATCATGCCGACCGCTTTCCTTACTGCTCCATTTTGACGCGTTTGCATAACATCGTATAATGAAGCACCAACTTCGACCCATCTAAGGAACATTGGACTGTCGGGGCACACGCGGCACGGATGGGCATGGAGCACAATACTACGTGCCGCAGTTGCAACCTTCCGGGGATGGAAGAGACGGTGGAGCACCTACTGTGCGGCTGTCCTGCTCACTGCAGGAGCAGATCAAAATTTCTGGGAAAACCTTTGTTCGGGAGTCTTTCTGAGCTCAACGATGTTAAGCTTGGGGAACTTCTAAAATTTCTGGACTTAACGGGATGGATATAGGGGTGAGAGTCCCACCACGCAAGTTTGCTGTCGTAATCTTCATTGGTTAGTTCACGAGCTGTGGTATCAAAACAGCGCGCTAGCGCTAATTGGACACTGGGACTCTAAACTCCAACCAACCAACCAGCATTGTGCCTGTGCTGCAACTGCACATGCCCTATTTACCCTATGTGCTGGAAATATTGGTTTGGACGTATGTGATATTGGTTTGGACGTATGTGATTGGACAAAAACGCTTAGGCTGCATTTATAATTTATTAAGTGCAATCAGACTTGGGTTAGCGATCATATAGCGCAAAGTGTTTTGGGAATTTTATTTGGGTTGGCCGAAATATGAGTAGTTGTATTTCGGCAAAACAATTAAAGAATTTTTTGTCAGCTATTTGTTTAGCTGCAAACAATTTATGGGGCTAATTTATGATATGGGAACGGCTAGCTTATGCTAAGCGGACAACGTGGGTGGTATTAACTTGTTCCAAGTTAACTTGTACGCTCTCACTACAATAAGTAAGCGGTCCAGTGGAATTAGTTCTCCACTTACCATCGTATGCATCGCAGTCTACCTCTATAGAATTAAATAAAAGTGAATTATAATTATAATGAAATTTGACGTGTCCGTGTTCTTTCTTTTGCCGAGTTGAATACCGAGTGAAATACTTACCCCATCCGTGAGGACCCTTACCACCGAGAAGGGTGCAAATTATACATGGTCCTTTGGTACCATCTGCAAAAAAGTGACTAGCGACCTGAAAAAGAAAATAAGCTAAAAACAAATAACAATTAGACATTTACACATTTACACAAAATCGGGAGACGCGACACGGTTGAAGAAAATCCAAAAAAGTGCTAAAAATAATAAAGAACACAAATATAAACATTTAAAAAGTGAAAAAATATTTAAACATACATACATATACCATATACATGGTCACAAATTATAAAGCTTAAATTAAAAAAAGTGCAAAAAATATACATACATATATACATACAAAAATACGTTCCAAAAAAAGAGAGTGATTTAAACAAACGGTATAACCAAGGCAAAAAAATCAAAGAGTGTACAGTGGCTAAGTGCTGAGGAAACAAAAAGAAAACTGCTGCAAATAAAAGGTGAAAAAATACCGGCAAATAAACATTGAGAAAAAACACAGAGAAAAATTATTAAATTCTCGTAAATAAAAATCCTGAAAAGAAATTAATTAACAATTTTCTATCTTATAGCTAGGGTTTTACAAAACTCATTGCAAATATAAAAATAAATAAACAAATGTATTATAAACTTAATTCGATGACAGACTTAAAGGTTACTCGTGGCAAGGAAAAATCAAAAGTTAGACTCTTCGAGAGCTTATTATATTCAGTAAGGGCACGAAAGATTGGATTAAAATGGTAGTAATTAGCTCTGGGAGCAATCAAATAAAAAGGTAAGAACGAGCGAAGACACCTGTTAGGAACATTAAATGTCACCTTCTCAAGGAGGCCTGGACAATCTAAAGACCCAACAATGATGTCGTAGACAAACATAAGCAAGTGTACTCTTCTTCTACAGTCAAGGGATTGCAGATTAATAAGCAAACAGCGGGAGGAATATGAAGGGAGCGGGTCATCGAAGTTTAGCGAGCTTAGAGCAAAGCGTATAAATTTTCTTTGAACCCTTTCAATTCTTGCAGAGTGGCTGGTGTAGATAGGGTTCCAGATAATGGAGGCATATTCTAGTTTTGAACGCACTAGGGATATGTACAAGGCTTTCCTAGTATAGGGGTCGCTGAAGTCTTTGGCATATCTACGAAGGAAAGCGAGATTTGAGTAAGCCTTCGGAAGCACATAAGATATATGATTGACAAAGGAAAAGCTTGTGTCAAAAACGACACCTAAATCAACAATTTCATAGACCGAGGCCAACTGACGACCAGCGATGTCATAGAACGAGGGGAGAGAATTAGAGGACTTGGAGAAAGACATATGGAAACATTTTTTGACATTTAGGAAGAGCTTGTTCACAAAACACCAATCGACAAGATTATTTAAGTCATGCTGCAGAAGGAAAACATCGGATGGAGAATTTATCCTACGAAAAATTTTTAGATCGTCAGCGTAGAGTAAAAAGCCAGAAGATTTAAAACAGGACCCAATATCATTAATAAAAAGCACGAACAAAAGAGGGCCAAGAATACTACCCTGAGGGACTCCCGATGTTGCAACAAAAGGTTGAGAAAGACAGCCTTCTATTTCAACACACATAGTCCTGTTCGATCGATAAGAGTTCAACCAGCTTAAAAAGGCAGAATGAAAGCCAATATACTCAAGTTTAGATACTAAGATCTTGTGGGAGACTTTATTAAAAGCCTTCGAGAAATCGGTATAGATGGTATCCACTTGCGACCCATCCTTGAAAGCAGAAATACAGAACTCAGAGAAAGAAGCCAGATTAGTAACAGTAGAGCGCCCAGAAACAAACCCATGCTGGTGCGGCTCAACAATACTCTTGATCACAAAAGACAGTTTTTCTTTAATAATTTTTTCAAATAGCTTAGAACACGTTGTAAGCATAGCGATAGGCCTATAATTAGCGACATCATTTTTATTTCCCGACTTGAAGATTGGGGTGACGGATGATTTCTTCCACCTGTCAATAAATGTTCCCGAAGACAGAGATAAGTTAAAGATATGACATAGAGGGAAAGATAGAGACAGACTGCAATGCTTCAGGACAAAAGCGCAGAGACCATCACTGTCACATTTTAGCGAAGGATTCAATGTGTACATAGCATCACCAACGTCATCCACAGTGATAGTTAGGGATCCAAAATCAAGGCACTCGAAAGGGCATGGATGCACATAGTTGCAGCTCTGGGCACTTAAATTAGGTTCAAAATTAGACTTGAAGAAATCTGCGAAGAGTTCGACCGTATCTACTAAAGAGTTGGAAGAAACATCATTCCACTTCATGCAAACCGGTATGTTGAAAGAGCCACGTTTGGAACGGATAAAGTTCCAGAAAGCCTTAGGGTTATCTTTAAGCTCACACTCGAGCCTACGTAGATATCGATTATATAGGAACTTATCGAGATTATTAAATTGCTTCACACTCTGTAGGTAATTATCTCGGAGGATAGAGTTAGAGGGATTTAATTTGCATAATTTATTGCATTTGTTACGCTTATTTTTTAACTTCTTAAGGGTTTTGTTATACCAGGGTAGCTTATGCAAACTGGCCTCAAATGGAGGAACAGCGCAGTAAAATACCTCAGTCAAAGTTGATAAAAAAGTTTCGAAACAAACACCGACATTATCCGAAGAAAAAATATGTTCCCAGTTTAATTCAAATAGCATATCATTAAGCTGGCCGAGGTTAGTATACCGAAAGTTAAAAGAGGAATTCCTTAGAGGCGGGAGCAGGGATAGCGTCAAAGTTTTGCAAATAAATATCAAGCGGAACATGATGTTTGTCAGAAGAACATAAGGGAAGGGTACTCTCGAAGAGACTAACTATTAAGTTTTCATCAACAAACACAAGATCAAGTAACCTTGAAAGCGCATTAAATATGCTATTAATTTGTAAAAGATTACAACTTAAAAAACTATCAATAACATTAATTTCGCAAGACCGCGTAACATTTGTAGGCGTTAAAAACCCATTATTTTGAAAATCTAACCAAACAATATCACAGAGATTAAAGTCACCGAGAATACAGAAATGAGCAAACGGATTAGTTTCACATAGGTTGACAATATTTTCGATATGATAATTGTATAAGCTTTCACTACTGTTTGGAGGAATGTATGACACACAGATAAATATAGTACGGGATGATCCAAAAATGCTGCCACACAACTGATCAATTAAGGAGTCAGCGTGCAACAGTTGATATACGGAAGCGCTTAAGCTTCTCTTAACAGCTATTAGGACACCACCTCCCCTTCTCAAACCAGTCTTGACCGCATCCCTGTCCTTCCTGAACGTATGGAAAATATCAGGATCAAAGTATTCCTCATCGAAAAAGTCGGCATTGAGCCAAGTTTCAACAAAAACGAAAACATCATAGTCCAATCGTGAACCAGAAACGAAGATTTCTTTGGATTTTGTACGCATGCCGCCCATATTGTGGAAATATATCTTTAATGATGTGTCACTACTTATATTTTTAGGAGCGTTAGATATAATATCCTTAGGTTTCGAGGGATAGCTAGGTATCACTAGGTTGGCTTTGGAAGAAACGAAAGGGCCGAACATTAATATCTGCTGGCCAAACGTTGGGATTCATAATTTTATCAAAAAAGGCAGAGGTGACACCAAGTTTGAAATTTACACTCTGGAGAGTATCTAGCGGAACCCCGTTCTTGACAAGAATACGGCAAGAAATGTGCTTACGGTCAACACCGGCATGTTTCGAAACATAGTCAATGACATTATTCGATGTCACTGTGGGCTTAAACGAAGAAATATGCACCCATTTCATTTTTATTACAGCTTCGAGCTCTGCAGTCGTATTACGGCCATGAACAACACCCCAACTACCAAGGCTATACTTGTGACGCGTAGAGTTGTTTACATCAGTGTCACCTGTGGTAGCAGTAGCAGAAGTGAGCGAAGTTTCAACTGCAGTGACAGAAGCAGCAATTGGTGGGGCGGCAGCGCATTCGGCAAACGACAAATCGGACCGAACTGCAGTAGCATTCGTAGCAGCACTGACATTGTTACCAGCACTATTGGACGGTACAGTGGTAGCATTCGTAGCAGCGCTAACATTTGTAGCAGCACTTACATTCGTAGCAGCACTAACATTTGTAGCAGCACTAACATTCGTAGCAGCACTATTGGACGGAAAAGCAGTAACAATCGAAGCAGCACTACCATCACTATTAGGAGAAATAAGCGAAGAACTAGCGTTAATAGCAGCAGCATTGACGTTGGTATTGACGGCAGCAGCACAGGAGACAGGTCGCTTTGTTGCTGCACCCGAACCATTCTCAAGATTTTTCTTCAAACCTTCTTTCTTCTTATCTTCCTTCGTCAAAGCTAAGTGATTGGCTGTAAGCGCAGCATCAACACAAGTAGATGTTAGATCAATTGTTTTGTTTGCTTGTTTACCTTCGATCAACGAACGAAGGGAGCTAATTTCAGCCGTAAGAGAATCGCATTTTTGCAAAAGCTTGTTATTGTCAACTTTTAGAGCATTCACCGTTGATATAATTTGCTCATTATCTTTACGAAGAGCGGCAAAGGCACTACCAATATCAAACAAAGATTTTTGTTGGTCGCTGTTGTTGTCATTTAGCATCCGACAATTACTCGATGATACGGGGAGAGGAGTTGAAGGCGGAGAGCGTATGGAAGATCGACGCTCAACCGAACAAGCTTCACAAAAGAAATGAGTGTTAGATGCGAGCAAATATTCGAGATCACCCGATGACATATTAACACAGTTTAAATGAAAAAGTTCATTGCACTTAGAACACATCACTGTTTGTTGACTACGATCCCTTTGACCACACACACACGGCATGATGATTGTTATTTAAATTATCCAATTGATTTTAAATACATAGAATCAACAAACTTCTTGGAATTAAAATCCAGAAATAAAGTCACTGTCTCAAAATAGCAATATAAGCAGGAACTATTCAGCATTTAAAAAAGCAGATATAGTCACAAACCACGGAGCGAAAAAAATATACGTCCGCACTGTTCAACAGTCAAAAGCTTTCAGGTACATTACCATGCTTTATATTATATATTAGCTTCATGGAGAGAAAGAAAATTTTTTGTTCAATACTTAACCAGTTCAAACTATTTAGCATATCAGCCGTTCTCGTATCACTACGTTTTTTAAGGATAAATCGCATACACCTGTTTTGAAGTTTTTGAAGCTTATCAATCTCGCTATCTGATATTGTATAATGTGGCTCAATAATAGATTTATATATAAGAATTTTGTATTTTTTATGCAAATATTTAGATGTTCTCTGCATAATCCCCACTTTTCTAGCTACTTTCGTCACGGTGTATTTTATACTAAAGTTTGTTCTTGTTATGATCATATATTTTGTTTTATTAATGTTAAGTTTTAATTTATTTCCACAAAGCCATGTAAATAAATTTTTTACATTTATATTATTTTCATTTATAATAACACAAGTTTACAAATTCAGGTCAACTTTTGGATCTGAGCAGATAAGAGCGATTCTTAACTATATTTGACATGCTCAATTCGAATCTGCATTCAGTTTTTCCAGATTGATTCTAGTTTCCGAGATCTCGCATGATAGCACCATTGTGCTGTTATAGCAGCTTTTAAATCGTGGCACTGCTGGATAAGTAAGTAAAAATAGCAGAATGTTCATACAAGTATGAACATATAAATACGCCGCTCTAAAATAAGTAAATTTATACAGTCCACTAGAATTTAAGATAATATTGTCATACATACATACTTACAAAACAAACAGGATAAGGTACCTAACACTACTAAGGTATCTGCACTACTTTGGTTTCAGAGTAGCAGACACTCATAAGTCATGGAGACCGAAATTTATTTGTAACGCATGCAAAACAAAGCTGTATAAGTGGTCTTTGGGAGAACGTGAGTACTTTTCCTTTTCAAAGCCAGCGCTCTGGAGAGAACCTAAAAACCATGAAGATGATTGCTACTTTTGTTTGATGAAAGTTACGGGTATAAATGCAAAAAAATTAGCAAAATATAACTATCCTTATGTATCATCAGTATCCAAGTCAGTTCCACGTACTGCTAATGATCCATTGACAGTTTATCGAAATATAAGTGCAAACGTCCTGGAAACTTTAACTCCATCACCCCCGAGCAGTGAAAGCGACTTTGTCATGGAAGGGCCACATTTAATTTCGCAAGATGAACTAAGCGATTTGATTCGTGACTTGAGTTTGTCCAAACAAAAATCACAGTTGCTAGCATCACGGCTGCAGCTATGGAAAAATCTAGACTCTCGAACACAAGTTACTATATACAGAAACAGAAATGAGGCACTTCGACCGTTCTTCAAAAAAGAAGACAACATAAGCTTCTCTAACGATATTAATGGTTTATTTAATGAAATGAATGCACCCTACTATCGAAACGAATGGCGATTATTGATTGATTTTTCCAAATACAGCCTAAAAGCTGCTCTTCTCCACAACGGGAATAACAAACCATCTATTCCGATTTCAACAGGTTATTGGCATCTTAACTGGGATGCAATCTGGATTCATCAAATGTTGTTGTTTCTTATGCTTGTGGGATAGCCGCGCAACTGAACATCATTATGTGAGGAAAGAATGGCAAAGTCGTACTCAATATGAGTTTGGACAGCAAAACGACTCCGCTGAACCACTTGTAAATCCACAAGACATTTTCCTGCCACCTCTTCACATTAAACTTGGCCTTATAAAGAACTCCGTCAAAGCATTAAACCGTGAAGGACCGGCATTTCATTACTTAGTCAAGTTCTTTCCTAAATTGTCATATGCAAAAATCAAAGAAGGAATATTTGTGGGACCTGATATTAGAAAACTAATGGCTGATAAAGAATTTACAAAATGTTTACCGCCCGATGAAGCAGCCGCGTGGGCATCTTCAAAATATCGTTCACCACTTTCTTGGTAATCACAAATCCCCTAATTTTGAGGAAATTATTGGCGATATGTTGAAAAATTATCGAAAGATTGGAGCTCGGATATCTCTAAAGATGCATTTTCTGCATTCCCATCTCGAGTTCTTTCACGAAAACTTGGGTGATACGATCGACGAACAGGGAGCGGTTACATCAAGATCTCGCCAAAATTGAAAGACGATACCAAGGATTTTGGGACGAAGGCATGATGAGCGACTATTGTTGGACTCTAATACGCGAAACAGATACTAAACAATACAAAAGTTCCACCATTATTAATTTCTGATTTGTTACTTTTAAGTTAATAAAATGAATATTATTTGACAAAAATCTTAAAAAATGAATTTGAATTTTGTTGAAAGTTACAAAAAAAATCCCCCAAAAATAGAGCTTTTGCCGGATCTGCTTAATATTTTGCTAAAAGTGTTTGCTATTAAACACACTAATTTTAGAGAAAAAAAAATTATCCTGATTTTCACAACTTCGTACAAAAAAACCATTTTTAAAATCAAAATTTTTTCAAAAATCGTAAAAATTCGACCAGCTTTGCTCAGCGATGGTTTGACCTTTCCCTACATATTATACGTCGTTAGAAGCGTATTTTAATTTTCTTTCGAACAAGTTATTGCTTCCGTTCGTCGCTTTTGTAAAATTGGCGAAACGATTTTTTGAATGAAGTGATACCTAAAACAAACACAAAATTACCGATATCTCGAAATCTGAAATCAATCTTAAAAAACGAAATGCAGATTCGGATTCAGCGTCATAAATTGACTTATAACCACTTTTAGTTGCCAGATCCAAAACCGTGTATTCTTGTGTAAGTGGCTTGGTGAACAAAAACGTGGAAGGGTTATGAGGTGAAGAAAGAAAAATTCAAATTTGGTGACCTAAAAAAAGAGAAAAAAGTGAATAAAAAACTGAAAACCTGAAAGAAACAGAAAAAAGTTTTTTATTAAAAAATAAAGGTTTAAAAATAAATAGTTTTTGGGTAAAAAAAAGGAAAAAATTATAAATAAACCTGAAAAAGTAAGAAGCAAAAAAGTGTAAAAAATAGTTTGAGAAATAAAAATTTTTATAAATAATAGCAACAAAAAAGGGGTTCGAAATCCATAGACTATTTTTAACCACGAGCAGCAAACCTGCAAAAGTGGTAAACAACAACAACGAAAACAAAGCAGAAAGGAAAAGGGCACCGAACTTCAAAAACAACAATAACCACAACACAGCCGGCTCATAAATCAGATAGTAGAATATGCCAAAGTAAGTACACCTTGCCCAAAATATATGCATATATAAGTGCAGCGGAATTCCTCAAAATCAATAAATAAATTGTCTCAGCCCACCTACGGTAAATTGGACAGAATCTTGTAAAGAACCCGCATAAAACACCGTTTTGCAAAACTCACTAGTCCAAATAAATTCCGCTAACCTCTTCTTATATATACACATTAGACCTGGCGTTAATTTTTTTTTTTTGGAATTTCAAATTCGGGTAGCGATCAAAATATGCGATTTGATGCCAAAAATTATATAGCGAATTTTCAGGCTGATCGGATGGTGCCAACCCGTGCCATAATGGGGTCAAAGGTCAAAATTTTTGAAAAACACCCAAACACATTTTTTCAGTTGATTTTTTTACTTAATTAGGTATACTATACTTAGTGCTGCTACTTTTTGCATGAATCTCATTTATTCTCTTCTTTACATTAGCTGTAATCTTTCACTTTTCTGACCATTTCTAATCAAAATGTCAAAATATAAAAATTTTCTCTCAGTGAGATAGCAACACCAAAAGGAACGGGATTGCCTTCCAGTAAAAAAATGTGAAATCTGTCAATTTAAAATACAATTTCAAAACAAATGTTGCCTGAAATGAGCGTCACTGTTCCTACAAGGAAGTAAATTGCCAAACAGCTGATCATTTGACAGTTTGACAATAGTCTTCTGAAAAGTAGTGTTTTAATAAAACTTGCAACTTTATGACTTTTAATAATAGTTTAATTTAAATAATTAAATAATGGATCAGAAGACAAATTTAACGTTGAAACCGCTGCGGTCTGCTGACACAAATGTATACTTGATTGGTAAATGTGAACCCAAAATAGTTGGTGTAAAATTACCATCAAAAAAGCAAGTGCTTCAGTGTTTTTTTTACAATGTACGCTGTGAAAAAAAAAACATTAAATGAAAGCTCAAGATTGGTGTTGGATGAAGTATTGCCTTTTTGGGAAAAAGCTAGAATCCCAACGCCAGATCAAAGCACATGTGCTGCAAAAGTGATTAAACTTTATCAAGAGTGGAGAACAGTGCAAAAAGTTTCCAAATCTATGTTTCCGAGTCATCGCAAAAAAGAAAATGACTTTAAGGAAAGTTTAAACAATTTATTTGACATTGCCCACGTTGACGCTCTGAAGCTTATAAGAATACAGGAAGATAGAGACTTTTTAATAAAGCAGCGAGAAAGTGGGCGTATTGGTAGCATGACTTGCGTCGATCGAAATGTCACAAATAAAGAAAAGAGGAGGGCAAAAAGATTGGAAGATGAAAAACGTCGACAAGAACGTTATGAAAAGAACACAAGCACTTCAGGTAATTATTATATAGTGTTTGCATACACAGAGGCTAATTTTTTATGCAAACAATTTTTTGTAGACTTGACTATGGAATACGTTGAATTTGAGAGTGATGTATCGGGAAATGACGTGCAGGCCTTGGATTTGGAAGAAACTGATAACATTCCAAGTTGTTCCAATAGGCCGATTCAAAAACGTGGAAAAAAGCATTTTATAGACGACAGAATGCTAGCTTGTATGGATGCTGGCAATATGTCATCTCCATTCGCTATACATTTTATCAGTGCAACTGTTAAGGCGTTGGGTCACAATATAGAGGATTTTGTTCTCAACTGTACAAGTTTGCGTGAACAGCGTAAAAATTATCGTCGTCGTCATGGCAAAGAAATTATGGAAAATTTTAAGGTAATATTTTTTTGGCCAAGTTATAAGTTCTACTTTAAGCATAATTTTTATAGATCCCCCGAACATTTGTTTTACATTGGGATGGAAAGATACTTCCCGCGATTGCTGGAAAAGAAAAAGTGGATCGCTTGGCTATTGTGCTCACCTCAGAGAACGTTGAAAAATTGATAGCTATACCGATTATTAAAGTTGGAACTGGTGATGCAGTGGCTCAATCAGTCTACGACTATTTGTTAAAAATGAATATGCTGAGCTCATTAGAGATGATATGTTTTGATACGACTGCTGCAAATACTGGCCCTCATAATGGGGCTGCAACTCTATTGGAACATAAACTGGAACGCAGCTTATTGTGGTTACCATGTCGCCACCATCCCTGCAAAAAACCGAAATACTCCGTTCCATACTCCATAGAGTACTCCTTAAGGAGTATCGGAGTACTCCAACACTTATCCTCGCTCATATAAAAAAGGTGGTCCAATTTACATGGCGATGGCCGGTAATTGGATCACCTAATCCGACTCGGAGTACTCCATTTCTTTGATTTTGAATACTCTATAGACCACCTACATGAGAGTACTCCCAAAATACTCCTATTGGATTACTCTATGGAGTATTCAACAGCAAAGCGAGAGAGGGAGTAGGTGGTCCTCAAAAAGAACACCTACTCCCTCTCTCGCTTTACTGCAGAGTACTCTATAGAGTAATCTTTAGGCAGCATTTTCAAAGTACTCTCACATAGCTGTTCCATAGACTATTCAGCAGGGTGCTCCGATATGGATTAGGTGATCCAATCACCGGACATGGGCTTATAAATTGGACCACCTTTTTGTATGAATGAGGATAAATGTTGGAGTACTCCCATACTCCAACGTTTTTTACAGGGATATAGCAGAAATTTTATTAAGAGCTGTTTTTGAAATTAGTTTCGGAAAATCAAGTGGCCCAGATGTTGCTATTTTTGAACGTTTTTCACGGGAATGGGGCACACTTAATTCAAAAGTATATAGCACTTGTATGCAGGACCAAAATGTTTTGAGTGTCGTATCTTTTGAGGAACGCGAAACAAACAAAAACTTTTGTCTGGAATATTTAGCGAGAGTACACATTCGACACGATTATAGAGAGCTTCTACAACTTGCTTTTATTTTTCTTGGTGGTAGCATTCCAAATTTTACATTTCGTACACCTGGAGCTACGTATCATGCTAGATTCATGTCAAAAACCATTTATTCCTTAAAAATGTATATGTTTCAAACACACTTCAGCATGTCAACGAGTCAGTTAAATGGAATTCGAAATATGTGCGTTTTCTTAGTAACTCTCTACATACCATACTGGTTTAGAACCGCAAATGTATTTGAAGCGCCAAATAGAGACATGGAACTCATAAAGGGTATTATTGGCTACTTTGATAAAAAATTATCTATAGTCCTTTTGGAAAAAATTCGAAACCATCTGTGGTATATATCAGAGGAAGCAGTTGCACTTGCCTTTTTTGATCCACATGTAGCATTAGAAATAAAAAAAAGATGGTTTTAGCAATGCAAATAGAGTCCAATAAAGACAATTCTATCGGTGATGATATTTCCCCATTTAAAAAAGTGTGTATAAGTGTTGATGAATTACAATTATTCATATCCAAAGATTTAAGTTCTTTTGTAACTACCAACACAAAAAAAATTTTTTCTCGTTTGGAAATTTCAATGGATTTCTTACGCTTAGATCCATCAAACTGGCCTAAAAATGAAGCGTTTTGTAAAGGGGAACAAATTGTCAAATGCATTACTGTTGTGAATGACGCCGCGGAACGAAAAGTCAAACTAATAACAGACTTTAACAGGTGCTTGACTCACAATGAAGAGGATAAACAGTACTTGTTACACATATGTAGAAGAAGGCTACCGAAAAGAGTTCCCAGCCTATACAAAATCTTCTTTGATTTAAAAATTCCAAATAATAATAATAATACTAAGTAGTATGTCTAATTAAATAAAGAAATGAATTGAAAAAATGTATTTGGGTGTTTTTTTTAAATTTTGCCCTTTGACCTCATTATGGCACGGGTTGGCACCATCCGATCAGCCTGAAAATTTGCTACATCATTTTTGGCATCAAATCGCATATTTTGATCGCTACCCACGTTTAAAATTCAAAAAAAAAAATACCCCATATAACCAACGCCAGGTCTAATACACATATTGATAATATTCTCAATTTGCGCATTTTGTATATACCCCGCATTTATATCACTCGCTAAACTATACATAAATACCACCCTGTTATTAGATATTGAGCCGATATCTACCACTGGAATTTTCGCCTTAAACTCTAACTTGTACAGTTCTTCACATCTTCGATAAAAACCCCAAAATAAATCATTATTTTACATATGTACATATCTGTATTCGTCCCAAAAATCAAAGGCAATATTTAAAGTCAATAGCCGCATTATTGACTCTCTCAATTTCTTAAGCTGTACTTATTATAGTACCATTTAATTTACATAGGAATCTTGCGAATTTGACCCCACCCACCACTATTTATTTATCATCCCTGCACATACATAGTACATAAAAATAAACATTCGGGCAAACAAAGCACTAGGTCAAACATAGTTTCCTATACCTGTTGCTGCACGGCAAAGAAATAGCACCATCCTCAAATACAGTGTGGGAAAAAAAATTGCCTACGAAATTTTAATTTCAAGATTTTATAAAATCAAGTCAAGGTCAACTCGTACCAACAATGGCTGAAGATAAGCAGGAGAAAATCCAATCCCTTCGTTTTCGTATACTTTTCCACCAAAGCCATACATCTCGAAGTCTGCTCGGGTCTCACCACTGAAGCGTTCAAGGCAGCATTGGCCCGGTTTGTTGGCCGTCCAGGCATACCCAGGCATATGTCTGATAATGGCAAGACATTCGTAGGAGCCCAACGAAGCCTGAAACGAGAGTTCTCCACATTTCTCCAGGAAATGGCAGTTTATCCCTCCATACGCCCCCCACATGGGAGGGCTGTGGGAAGCAGCAGTGAAAAACTTTAAAATTCACCTAACCAAAGTTGCCGGAAACCAGAAGTTTACTTATGAGGAGTGCAACACTCTCCTCATTCGCATAGAAGCGGTCCTCAACTCCAGACCACTGACTCCCATGTCACAAGACCCCGACGATCTAAAGCCTTTAACCCCCAGTCATTTTTTACGCGGTCCCCCCTTTTGTCAATCAATGAGCCTAATTGCGAAAACCTCTCTTTAGTCAATAAATAGAAAAGGCTGAAGGTTCTCCACCACCAGTTTAGCAAGCGCTGGAAAACTGAGTATCTTCAAGATCTCCACAAGCGTTACAAATAGAAACGGAATATAAAGGAAGGTGACCTCATCGTGATTAAAGATGACCTCCTCCCCCAACGAATGGCGATTAGGCCGAATCACGAAACTCTATCCCGCTCGTGATCAAAGTGTTCGCGTGGTAGACATCCGAGCTGAAAACGGAACTGTCACTCGCAATATGGCGAAACTCTGCCTGTTACCACCCTTGTAATTTAATATCAGTAATTTGATAGGTAATATCAGCTGACATTTCCCATCATCCCCGAACCCACACATACTCCTTTCTAACACGATTTTCGATTGTTTCTTTTCCGATCCCAGGACTATCGTAAATGTCGCCTCTGCTGTCGCATTCATCCGCTGCGTGTTTGCCGAGCTTTCCTGGCTATGACACCAGACAAGCGCTACGAATATGCGAAGGCGCACCGTTATTGCCTTAACTGCCTAGCCACCTCACACGTCACGGGCGCCTGTCACTAGCCGGTAAGTTGTCGTCGCTGCGGGCTAACTCATCACACGCTGCTTCACAGGCCTGCTCACCCGCAAACAAGGCGCCTGCCGAATAATCACCGCGCAACAGAGCGACATCGAAACCAGCCACGGCAAACAAACCCAACGAGCAGGGCTACGTCAACCAGAAGGTCCAGCCCCCGTCGAACCGAAAAGCGGCGCCAACAACCAAGCCCCATTCCGCAAAGGCGCAACCGCGGATTATTCAACCAAGCGCAAGAAACGCTGGACGAACTGCAGGATCTTCTCCAAATCACGTCGCCCCAGGCCCGCCGGCATGTTGAAGACATGAGCGAAAATCTCATAGAGTTTGATGACTAATCCGATACGTATAATAATATCCTGAAAGAGAAAAATGAATTTACGTTGAAATTAATTAATATGCATATTATTTATACTTACCTTATTTGTACTTACCTTTTTTATACTAACCCTTTTCATACTTACCCTTTTTATACTAACCTTCATTTTATACTTACCCTTTTATACTTACCCTTTTGCATTACCCTGTAATAAGAAATATTCTTACCGTTTAGTGCACATACACTCACACCTAGATACATATGTACGCTCTCACAATAAGTAAGCGGTCCAGTGAAATGTGCTGGGCCGCTGTAAAATTAGTTATCCACTTACCATCGTATGCATCGCAGTCGACCTCTATAAAATTAAATAAAAGTGAATTATACTTATACTGAAATTTGACGTGTCCGTGTTCTTTCTTTTGCCGAGTTGAATACCGAGTGAAATACTTACCCCATGCGTGAGGACCCTTACCACCAAGGGTGCAAATTATACAGTAGATTTTCTCGCATTTCGTATTCATTAGTACCATTTATTGAAATTAAAGCATCGTCCGCAAATAATTTTATTGTACTAAACTTCAACACTGAATTAATATCATTTATATATATGTTAAATAATACTGGCGCAAGATATCATGAAGATATCATCGGTTCAAAAGTTATGATTTGTGTAAAGAAAAAACTCAAAAGGCGCCATAGAGCTTCGTTTAGGCGCAATCACGTATCTTCTGCATGCATATGTATCGGCCGCCGTCGTTTAGTATTTAGACCCTCGTTCTGTACTTTCAGCAAGGAGCTTACGTATTCGTACGACCGGTCCGCACTTCTGGGGAAGTATGTATATTGACACACTGTGTGTCGGTGGTATATCATCCCCTCTTCCCACTGTAAAACGTGTAAACTATGAAAATGCGATTCTGTAACAGTGAGCACGAGTTTTAAATGTCATATTTGTGTACACCGGCTGTCAAAAAAATTAACATCATTTTAATAAGCGAATTTTCATATTTTCAGCCGGTTTTTACCAATTTTGCGACAAAAATGGAGAATAAAGCAAAGAAAGCTTCGAATGAACAAAAATCTTACCTAATCGAATACATGGAAAATAATATTAACTTTGCAAACGATAAGTAAGTATTAAGTTAATAAAAACTAGCGATTTTTTTAATGTACATACACTTCAGATTTGAATCTATTGGTGGGGCACATTTGAAAACCCAGAAGTGGAATGCGCTTGCAGAAGCCCTGAACGCTATGGGAGGCGCAGTAAAGGATGCTTCTAAATGGCGGAAGTATTGGGCAGACCAAAAGTGGGTATTTGTATACACGTAAATCATCGCAAATAAACCAAACGTTGCTATAACTCTGGTTGCATAAATTTAGTTGCTCCGGGTTCTTCTTCTTCTTTAAATGGCCATCTAACCGCCTGAGCGATTTTGACCGTCCAACATAGCTCGCCAGTCATTTCTTCTTTGCGCCAACTGCCGCGAGATAGCAGATCGGTCTCCACTTGGTCCTTCCATCGGAGTGGTGGTCTTCCTCTTCCTCTGCTTCCACCGGCGGGTGCCGATAAGTATACCTTCTGGGCTGGAGCGTCTTCGTTCAATCGCACGACGTGGCCTAGCCAGCGAAGCCGCTGTGTTTTAATGCGCTGTACTATGTCGACGTCTGCGTAAAGCTCATACAACTCATCATTAAATCTTCTTCGGTACTCGCCGTCGCCAACGCGTTGCTCCGGGTTAGTTCCGGAAATTTGAAAGGGCTTAACGAAATGTTGAGCAGGCAATTTCGGTAAATTTGCTGCAAACAAATCTTGTTATTAAATCTTTCATCTTGCACAGAAGCCATATAAAGGAGAGGGAGGTGCTGCGGAGGGCTGCACTAGAAAGATCTGGCATAAATGGACTTGGCCGTCTAAAGGATGCCACTGATTTTGAAAGGCGAGTCCTTCAGCTCATGGCTCCTGTGGTCATCAGTGGACACGACGATGTTCCAGAAATTTTAAACGCACATAAATGCATGTAACTTTAATGTATGTAATTTAAAAAATATGTTTTTTTTCTTCAGAACCAAGATGGATATACGGACTTTGAGATCCTCGAAGAAGCTGATAATACTGAGCAGCCACTTTATGCCACTGATACACAGCATAACGCAATACTGCCAAGGCAACCATTTCCTTCACTACCACCATCAGCACCACAATCCTCGTCGAAGAGACCGAAAAACGCATCAGGCTGCAAAAATTCTTTCGATTTTTGGAGCTTGAAGAAAAAGATCAAACTTATGGAGGAAAATAACGTTTTACTAAGGCAGAAAAATGACCTAGTAAAAGAAAAACTTAAAGTCGAAAAAGAATGGAGACACAGACAGTATGAGTTGCAGTTAAGAAAGTTAAAAATAATGGAGAAAACCAGAGACTGTAATTAATAATCTATATATATAAAAATGAATTGGCGTTCGTATATACCGTAAGATATCCGGATCGGCTCAACCGATTTTTAATATTTTTTCTTTAATGTTTCCAATCTGTTTCACGTCTCATTTACCACATAAATTTTTTTTTTCTAATCTCAATTTAAAATTTTTTTAGCTAATACTCAATAACGGCTTGACCGATTTTCAAAATTTTTTCTTTTCTTTATTCTATCGGATATAGTGTTTATTTATATAGAACAAAACATTTTCTAAATTCTCAATTTGATCATATATTAGCTAAAGAAATTTAGCTACCATATAAATTGTAGTCAGTTGAGATCACTGGTATTCTAACTGAAATGCTCCTGTAGGGAAGACAACAACCAAAAGTTTTGATTGTGATTACTTATAGATTTTTATTCCGTAATTTTTCCAAATGGTGAACTCCTTTTCGCTACTTTGGCGAATGTTGAAAAAGTGAATACAACAACCAAAAGCTTTGATTGTAAACATAGGTTTTTATTCCGTCCTTTATCATAATCTATATATATAAAAATGAATTGGCGTTCGTATATACCGTAAGATCTCCGTATCGGCTCAACCGATTTTAAATATTTTTTCTTCAATGTTTCCAATCTGTTTCATGTCTCATTTACCACATAAATTCTTTTTTTTCTAATCTCAATTTAAAATTTTTTTAGCTAATACTCAATAACGACTTAACCGATTTTCAAAATTTTTTCTTCTCTTTTTTCTATCGGACATAGTGTTTATTTATATATAGGGTGTTTTTTTTACAGGTTTGTTTTTCGAATAGAGATAAAACTGGCATTTTGTGGTCAAATCTGGCAACTCTAATGTCATTTATGTTCAGTTTGGTTTGCCATTTCATCATGAACAGGTTGACAAAGGAACAACGCTTGCAAATCGTGCAAATTTATTTCGAAAATAATGGTTCAGTTCGCGAAGTTTACCGTGAGCTCCGTCCATTTTATGGTCGACATAATCGTCCATCAGAGCAATTAATTCGGTTAACCATGGATCGGTTTCGCACTACGTTTACTCTATGTGATACAGAGAAACCTTCCTTGGGCGGACACTCACCGTCGGCCAACTTTTGTCCGCCCAAGAGAGGTGTCCGCTCAAAGGAGTGGATGGCTATTTTAGAAATTTTTCAATTTTCAAAGGAATAAATACTCACCACATTTTGAATCAAATAAAATATATTGATATTACATACATTGCGAAATAAATATATATATATATTGCTTGAAAAATTCATATCAAAACATGCATAACTCATTCACATACTTTCAGATAAAGTAATAACATAAATAAAAATAAATATAAATTGTACTTCAGATAATAAGTAATATAAATCCATAAATATCGGACTCATTATTTAAAAAATCGCTCTAAATCTTGCATATTAACCGCAGCACTTTCACCACAAATGTATCTAAAATTTATATTATGACGAGCTCGCCATTTTTGAAGCCAACCGTTAGAACTCACAAAGCCACTGACAGTTTTTGGGCAGCTTCTTTTGCCTTTTCTTAAATAATTGACCCAGATATGCGAATGTTCTGGATTCTTGCCCTACTAACAGTTAAAACACATTTTATCTATTTTTCCCTATCGGTTTTCATAAAAGACCTTCTGGATTCAACATTGCTGCCAGACAGCCATTTTACTCGAATTTCTTCTTTCTTTTTTATTTACAACGCAGCCATCGTTTTTTCAATTTTGAATTTGATCAAAAAATCAATAACATTTGAAACAATGGGCAGACCATAAATAAAAATAGGTTTTGTACGATTTTATTATTTAATCTAATGCACGACCAGACCAATTATTTTGGTCACTAGCGTTAATTATTTTAATTTTTTTGGTTTAGGCTCAGGATTGACCTCACTATCTCATAACACATCAAATGTTTACGATATGACTGAACATAATTGAATCACTATCACTGCGTTATGTAATTAAACCTACAATGTGAAGCTTTTTAAATTTGAGTGTTTATCTAACGTCCATTTAGTTTTATTCGGGAAATCCCCAGTTTTCATTTGGTAAATACATATGTATGTACAAAAATATTTTTATATGTATATGTTTTGTCCGCTTAAGAGGGGTTCGCGTCCGCTTGAGAGAGGTTTATGATTGATTTGTTATGAAAACTGATCTCAGTGTCCGTTGAGGAGGTGTCCGTCCAATAGAGGTGTCCGTTAGGAGAGGTTTCTCTGTAATACGCATCCGCAGAGACGTCGAACAGTGCGCACCGAAGAAACAATTGCCGCTGTAGAGCAAAGTGTTGAAGAGCACCCGAATGAATCGATTCGTCACCGTGCACAGCAATTGGAGCTTTGTCCATCAACTTTATGGAAGATTTTGCGCAAAGATCTTGGCTTGCGACCTTAAAAGATCCAGCTTGTGCAAGAATTAAAGCCGCGAGACCATGCAATGCGTCGTGATTTTGGTGTATGGGCCGAAAATGAGATTGATCTCGATGCTGATTTTCATCGAAAAATTTTGTTCAGTGATGAGGCTCATTTTTGGTTGAATGGCTACGTCAACAAGCAAAATTGCCGCATTTGGAGTGAAGAGAATCCACATGAGACCCTTGAAACGCCATTACATCCACAAAAACTGACTGTTTGGTGTACTCTATGGGCTGGTGGAGTCATTGGCCCATACTTCTTAAGCAATAATGCTGGAGAGTCAGCTACCGTTAATGGAGACCGGTATAGAGCCATGATAACCGACTATTTTGTTCCCGAATTGGATGGCATGAATGTGGATGAGTTGTGGTTCCAACAAGACGGCGCTACATGCCACAGAGCGCACGTCACAATCGATTTATTGAAGGAAACATTCGATGAGCGCATAATTTCGCGGAATGGACCTGTCAATTGGCCACCAAGGTCGTGTGATTTGACACCATTGGATTATTTTCTTTGGGGATATGTGAAGTCGCTCGTCTACACCAACAAACTAGAAACGTTAGGGGAATTGGAAGCCAACATTCGTGGCGTTATTGCCGACATACGGCCCCATATGCTTGAAAAAGTGGTTGAAAATTGGCGGCCATAAGCCCGAAATCATATTTAAACATTAATGGCATAAAATTATCCTTCCAATAAAGCCAAGTTGATGGACCTTAAAACGATTTTCTTCTGTTGTATTTCAATTCGAAGTTCTATACCCCTAAAAAAAACACACAGTAGAACAAAACATTTTCTAAATCCTCAATTTAATCACATATGTATTAGCTAAAGAAGTTTAGCTACCATACAAGTTGTAGTCAGTTGAGATCACTGGTGTTCTAACTGAAATGTTCCTGTAGGGAGCTTAATGCCTTACAGATTTTTTCCGTTTTATATTTAAATACAAATGGTGAATTCCTTTTCGCTACTTTGGCGAATGTTGAATAAGTGAATACAACAACCAAAAGTTTTGATTGTGAATATAGGTTGTTGATTGTGAATATAGGTTGTTATTCCGTCCTTTTTCATAATCTACATCATGGTGAAGAAGTTGCAATCTATATATATAAAAATGAATTGGCGTTCGTATATACCGTAAGATCTCCATATCGGCTCAACCGATTTTAAATATTTTTTCTTCAATGTTTCCAATCTGTTTCATGTCTCATTTACCACATAAATTCTTTTTTTTTCTAATCTCAATTTAAAATTTTTTTTGAATATACATAGGTTGTTAATTGTGAATATAGGTTGTTATTCATCATGGTGAAGAATTTGTAATCTATATATGTATATAAAAATGAATTGGCGTTCGTATATCACATTGAGTGCCATGGCTACACGTTTTCGTGCGACACCAAAAACTTCCTGGGGTGCCATGGCTACACGAAAACGTGCGACAGGCATTGTCTGGCCGTAGATATTGTCGTGTCTTTCTGATTGACTCTACAGGGTTTTTTTAATGTTTTTCTAGTAGCCTAATGTTTGCCCTAAATTTTGGTCCAAGTTTCATAGAGATATCTTCATTTTTGCGGTTTTTACGATAAAAACTCGGAGGTTCTTTTTAATTTTGAAAATTTATTAGAATTCATTCGATATTTCGGAAAAAAAGTATAAAAAAGATATTGAAATATTAATATTATATTAAAATTAGTATATGGTATTCAATTACATTAATTTTTTACATTAATTTTTTAGATGCGCATATTTCGGGAAGCAACCAATGCACAATTGGGGAGTGTTGGGGCATTGTGGACAGTACGTAGTTGTCCTTTTTATATTTTTTCTTGCTTCCTTTCGACTAAATTTTCTTTTTGCTTCAGCGTAGCATAAAACGCAAGCACGTCGGATGGTTTTATTATTTTCATCTACTCTTTTTGTTATAATATGTTTGGTTTTTGATACAGGCTGCGGGGATGTGAGACCTAGAAGGTCCTTAGCAACGCGTTCACGGAATGTTCTTATATTAATGTTTTTATTCGTAGCTGCTTTATACACAGTATACCGAGTAAAAGTTCAATTCCCAGCTTTCGATACCATTTTAACCCTTTGCGAAGGGTATTTGAGTAAGAAGCCATTTGGTCGGAAAGATCAATACCAGCTTTCCCCTTATTATATTCTACCACAGCCAGTGGCTTTTCTGTTGCTCGTCTTTTACGTCTCGCTTCTCGGCTAGTTGAAGGCTCTTCAGGATTACATGCTCCATCTGTTGTGGATACCATTATCGGGGCATGTTTCGTAGATAGCATTCTGACGTCGCGTTTATCTTTCCACTTCAGAACAACTATACCATTGGGATCTTCTCTAGCCACTACTTCGCCTTTCTTTATAGGAGCAACCAGTTCTCATCAATCAAGTCATCGCAAGAAAAATGACTATCATCATCACTTTCTTCCAACGCTTCACGTATTTCACGATCTCTAAGGTTTCGCTTCGACATTTTTCTAATTCAAATCTACAAAAATAAAAGAAAAAAAAATAAAAATAAAAATAAAAAACAAAGAAAAAAAAGCTAAAATAAATATAAAGAAGATAAAAAAAGAAGGCAAATAAAAATAAAAAATAGCACAAAATAAAAATAAAAACAGATATAATAAAAAATTTAAATAAATGTAAAGGAAAATGCGTAAAAAGAAAAAAATTAAGAAACAGCAAAAAAAAATCGCGTCGCACATTTTCGTACGACAGCGATTTTTACGATTGCAATTCCGTCGTGCAGTGCCATGTCGTAAGGAAACGTGCGACATAAAAAAACCGTTATAAAATCCAAAATAAACCACAAAATCATCCGGGATTGGCGCAGAACTGAATATTTTCTACTTTTACACCAGTTTATAGCAAAAAATGTGCTTGGCACCCGGGGAAGGTTTTCCTCAAAACCCCTTGGCACTCAATGTGATATACCGTAAGATCTCCGGATAGGCTCAACCGATTTTAAATAATTTTTCTTTAATGTTTCCAATCTGTTTCACGTCTCATTTACCACATAAAATTTTTTTTTTCTAATCTCAATTTAAAATTTTTTTAGCTAATACTCAATAACGGCTTGACCGATTTTCAAAATTTTTTCTGTTCTTTATTCTATCGGATATAGTGTTTATTTATATAGAACAAAACATTTTCTAAATTCTCAATTTGATCATATATTAGCTAAATAAATTTAGCTACCATATAAATTGTAGTCAGTTGAGATCTCTGGTATTCTAACTGAAATGTTCCTGTAGGGAACTTAATGCCTTACAGATTTTTTCCGTTTTATATTTAAATACAAATGGTGAATTCCTTTTCGCTACTTTGGCGAATGTTGAATAAGTGAAAACAACAACCAAAAGTTTTTATTGTGAATATAGGTTGTTGATTGTGAATATAGGTTGTTATTCCGTCCTTTTTCATAATCTACATCATCGTGAAGAAGTTGCAATCTATATGTATATATAAAAATGAATTGGCGTTCGTATATCCCGTAAGATCTCCGTATCGGCCCAACCGATTTTAAATACTTTTTCTTTAATGTTTCCAATATGTTTCTGTGATGATGCTTTAACGTAGCGTTTTCATCAAATCATGGCCGGTATTCTTAACTGACTAAACCTGGGTAAGTTAAATAGTTTTTTTCAGATACTGCAAAAGTGTGGCTGAAATGCATATAAGCTTTTGGTTGGTAAGTCCAATTAACTACTAACAATTTAGCAGTGTCTTCTAAGTTAACTTATTCAACGCAAACCATGTAGTGCAGGATAATTTTAAGACAAAGGTAACCCAACAAACAATTTTGTTTGATATCACCTTGAGATGCATTTTAGGTCAAAAGCCTTTGTCAAATCTCCAAGGTTAATTCTCAACAGCACCTCAATAGTTTAGTTATAGCATTCTCAACTTCAAAGCACTTTTTTAATATAGGAATTTCAGTGATTCTCAAGTTGAGAATGCATTAAATCTCAACTTCATCTTAAGGCAATTCCCTATTTGGCAATTTCTCAACTTCATCTCAAATAATGCGCAAGTTGAGAAATAACGTTGGAGAACAAAGCTTAACCTCAAGTTGTGAGGAAAGCTGAATCTCCACTTGAGAATCAAGGTTTTATCAAAAGTTGGAGAAAAAAATTGTCTGTGTTTGTTGGGAACTTAGCATATATCTTTTTTTTAAGCTATACTTTTTTTTTAGATACAATTGCTTGGTAACTCAAAAAAATTCACTTCAAGGGTTAATTTAACAGCTACAACAGTTAAATTCCGGTTATCGTTAACCGGCTTCTGTGAAAACAGCTCTATGGAGTTAATGAGCTAACCAGCCCTATGAGAAAACACCTGTTTGGTAGTTGCGGGGAGAGTGATGTTAGTGGAGAGATCTTTAGTACGTAGGTGCAACTGTGAGGTTGCAAGTCATGCATACAGATATACCGGTGTAGCTGTAGTCATGAGAGTTTCCCGAAGCAAAAAATAAATAAATTATGTCCACCAAAGCTGATAAAAAATCAGAAGGTATACCCGCGAAGCTCACTGTTTTGGTTATGATATTATTTCATTGGAACTACGAACTTGAACCTGGAGAGCATAGAGGTGGATACCGCTAATTTACCAAAAATGAAACTACTATTTTTAAATGTGAAACTTCTATTTTTAAAGTGTGAATTTGGGTGTAAAAAAAGAATATAAGAAAAGTTAATTAAAATGTTTGTTATTTTCAAAAGGTCTCAAGGTGTAAGGTACTGAACATGCTGTACTAAGAAGGTGACCGCAAGAAATCAGCTGATTTTTACTTTTTTTATTTGAAGCTGAATTTCGATTGTCAACCTAGAGAGAAAATCTTCGTGTTTCATGATAAGTGTGGCAACATTGGCAAACATTGTTGTGCGCCGTTGTAAGTTTGACAATCGAAATTCTAAATTACACTAACAAAATACATGGCAATTCAAGTTGCTCTCACCATGGTACTGGAAAATTATAACTTCTCAGTTCTCTGCTAGAAAAGTATGAACAATCTTTAAAGAACTATACATAAGGGAGTACCTTGGCAGAACAACGTCTGTCGGGTCAGCTAGTGTTTAATATATTAGTGAGTTTAACTCAAAATTTGGGTTTTTTATGACGACGTTGAAGCAAATGAGCGATATGTATGTATCTAATAATAATTATAATAATGCTATTAGTAAATATGATTAGAACTACGTTTTAATTATGCTAACGGGTAAAATATGTATTTACTATCTGGAGTCGAGTTGATCTGGACAGGCTTTGCATTCCAGATTGACTCATTAAAGATTCCCCTTCAAATATTTCAGTCTCCTGAGTTATGGTTTCTATTACAGAGACATTAGCAGTCATTAGAACGTTATGCAAAACAATGCAAGCATTGATTATTTTTCCAGCCTTTTCCGGTGTATAACATAAGCACCTCTGGTAAGAGAGACAACGGAAGCGTGCTTTAAAAACTCCTATACAGCGTTCAATCATACATCGGGTCTTTTTATGTGCTACATTATACCGTTGTTCTGCATCATTTGAGGTATCGGAAAATGGTGTCATTAACCAAGGTTGCAGGGGGAACCCGCTGTCACACAATAACCAAAAATTTCTCTCTCCCCTTAAGTATTTTTCTTTTAAGTAGTTTTGCACTTGCGAATTTTCATATTTTCAATTTTGCCACAAAAATGGAGAATAAAGCAAAGAAAGCTTCGAATGAACAAAAATCTTACCTAATCGAATACATGGAAAATAATATTAACTTTGCAAACGATAAGTAAGTATTAAGTTAATAAAAACTAGCGATTTTTTTAATGTACATACACTTCAGATTTGAATCTATTGGTGGGGCACATTTGAAAACCCAGAAGTGGAATGCGCTTGCAGAAGCCCTGAACGCTATGGGAGGCGCAGTAAAGGATGCTTCTAAATGGCGGAAGTATTGGGCAGACCAAAAGTGAGTATTTGTATACACGTAAATCATCGCAAATAAACCAAACGTTGCTATAACTCTGGTTGCATAAATTTAGTTGCTCCGGGTTCTTCTTCTTCTTTAAATGGCCATCTAACCGCCTGAGCGATTTTGACCGTCCAACATAGCTCGCCAGTCATTTCTTCTTTGCGCCAACTGCCGCGAGATAGCAGATCGGTCTCCACTTGGTCCTTCCATCGGAGTGGTGGTCTTCCTCTTCCTCTGCTTCCACCGGCGGGTGCCGATAAGTATACCTTCTGGGCTGGAGCGTCTTCGTTCAATCGCACGACGTGGCCTAGCCAGCGAAGCCGCTGTGTTTTAATACGCTGTACTATGTCGACGTCTGCGTAAAGCTCATACAACTCATCATTAAATCTTCTTCGGTACTCGCCGTCGCCAACGCGTTGCTCCGGGTTAGTTCCGGAAATTTGAAAGGGCTTAACGAAATGTTGAGCAGGCAATTTCGGTAAATTGGCTGCAAACAATCTGCTTGTTATTAAATCTTTCATCTTTCACAGAAGCCATATAAAGGAGAGGGAGGTGCTGCGGAGGGCTGCACTAGAAAGATCTGGCATAAATGGACTTGGCCGTCTAAAGGATGCCACTGATTTTGAAAGGCGAGTCCTTCAGCGCATGGCTCCTGTGGTCATCAGTGGACACGACGATGTTCCAGAAATTTTAAACGCACATAAATGCATGTAACTTTAATGTATGTAATTTAAAAAATATGTTTTTTTCCTTAAGAACCAAGATGGATATACGGACTTTGAGATCCTCGAAGAAGCTGATAATACTGAGCAGCCACTTTATGGCCCTATTATGATAAAAATTCGATCTTCGACTGTGATTGAAAAAGTTGATCGAACGAATTTTCATTTGGTATTACCACAGCCATTCGACAAGAACTGGCGTCATTCGATGTTTTTATCTGTTCACAATAACACATTTCTGTCAGCTGTTATTAAGTAAAAAAAAATGTTAAAACTTTCCATCCAAAGTCAAGTGTAAATACACGTCCAAAAATCTAGGTAGAGGTATCAATAGACGCGTCTTCACCTCCGTAACAATAATCTGGAGGGGGAAATCCGATATTTTTAGAATTTTGCGAGATATTTCCAGTTAAAGTTCACAATTTTTCTGTCATTTTCATGTGGTTGTTGTAATCACATTACCCTGTGAGAAAAGAGTGGCAAGCGGAAGGACATCACCGCGGCGTTAGCCACGGCTATGGCAACCACCGGAGTTGGAATGGCGTAGCCCAGGGTTATTTTTTGAAGCGCGACCGAAGGCCCCCTATGCGGAAAGGTGTTCTGCACATAAAAACAGGGATCGGGCCCCGAATTGGGGATCTGACCCGGGTCAATTTTCGGTTTTTCACTAATAACTTTTCACAGAAACAAAATATTGCTTTTCCCCCTTCGGATTATTGTTACGGAGGTCAAGACGCGTCTTTTGATACTTCTCTCGACATTTTTGGACGTGTATTAACACTGACGCTGGATGGAAAGTATTGCCAAAAAAATTAACAGATCAAAACAAATCAAGTGCGGTATTATTTATCTATTTTTGTGAAGACAAACCAAAAAAATATGTGGTTCGATAATTCATCAGAGGAAGAGGAGAGCTTACTGGAACTAGCCAGAATTAGAAAACGTTTGAGAGATGCCTCCAATCCTTTGGAAATGAATACAGCTGCGTACGTATATCTTTAAAAAAGTTAATCAGTTTGTAAAAATAATAAAAATTTATATAGATTTACAAATAATTTTAGATTGCAATTTTCGCCAGGTTCGTATTTTGTTCCATTATTGAAAGCAATGTTTCCAGCTGTTTCTTTGTACTAACGACCTTTGACCTTTATACAATAAATGAAAATAGATAAATATTTGCATTATAAATCAAAAAAGTAAAAGATAAATACAAAAACTTATATTTCTTAGCAATTGTATAAAAATTCGATACAGGATCGACAGCAAAATTATATTCGATCAAATAATAGATACACAACGAAAATTTCGGTAGCGATGAGCTACTCATAATACGATTTTCGATCTTCGATAGCCAGCGAACATCGAACACCGAAAAATGCTCATAATAGGGGCCTATGCCACTGATACACAGCATAACGCAATACTGCCAAGGCAACCATCTCCTTCACCACCACCATCAGCACCACAATCCTCGTCGAAGAGACCGAAAAACGCATCAGGCTGCAAAAATTCTTTCGATTTTTGGAGCTTGAAAAAAAAGATCAAACTTATGGAGGAAAATAACGTTTTACTAAGGCAGAAAAATGACCTAGTAAAACAAAAACTTAAAGCCGAACAAGAATGGAGAGACAGACAGTATGAGTTGCAGTTAAGAAAGTTAAAAACAATGGAGAAAACCAGAGACTGTAATTAATAATAATATTATAATAAACAAAAAAAGACGATGCCATCTACATATTTAATATGTTATGTTATTTTTATTTCAACAAAAAGAAGTTTCATAATACACAAGTTAAATGTAATCTTTTAGCATACCCAAAAGGGCTGTAGTGCGATTTTAGTTTGGCATAGATGTAGAATAGTTCCCGCATGCATTCTAGACTAATCGCATTGCTTGTAGGGATAATTCAAATAAACACAACAACAATAAGCATTGGAGAACGGATTTAACCAGAATGGCTTCTGTAAGAAAGGGGAGTTCGTCACTTGGTGTACTGAACGGCTCATATTCTTATCTTTTAAAAGGAATTGTTTTACACCAACAAGGTTGTATCGCTCATTGGCTGCAACGTCGTCATAACTCCAAAAATGTGATATTACAGAAAACGCAATTTTAGTTTTTGAATTGATGTATATGTATATGGCATATGTAATTAATGCAAAAGGCATCTATCGCGATGCTGCGTGAAATGTTAAAGCCTCGGATATAATACTTTGTCAGTTGATCAAACATATTATATTTAATATATTAGTGATGTTAACTCAAAATTTGGGTTTTTTATGACGGCCTGCTTATTTTTAAAAATTGCTTTATTCCTGACCGCACGTAACTGCTAATACAAGTCCAGAAATCTAACTAACAATTCAAATTACAATATTTATTTAATTGTATACATAAATACCTTTAATTTCGGTCTCGGCCACGCCAACTTTTTCTGCAGAAAACCAAAATGACATTTCACTCTAACAAAAAAGTATACGGTACGGAAACTTTCAGTATGGCTCCGACTAAATTGACTATTAATTTTACCCGTACTCTTATTGCATGAGAAAATTAGATTTTGCAGGGTTGCTACTGTTCTGCCAACTATTCAACTCTTTATCTCACACATACAAATAGTTATTATAATTATAATTATTATATATAATATATATATAATTATATAAAAAAATGCTTACCTAGCCATGTTTATGCTCATATGTATGTATATGCACAGCAAGCGAGAGGTAAGGGATGACACGTCTACGATGATTGCTACTTTGATTACAGGAAATTAGGGTGTACAAATTTATATATCTTGCACAAATATTATTGATTGGAATAAAAAATTACATGTCTTTTCGGAAAGCCCGAGATAAGTCTGTATGTATAAAGCATGGTATGTGCCTGATGTCGTCTTGTTGGGTATTTGAAGGATTTCGTCATGTTGTGCTGTTGCTCATTCGAGTATTGGGCTACCTAAGTTCGTAAATGTGATAAGTAGTTTCGGGACCTTCGTTCACGCTTGTCTTTTGGACATAACGCATATAATTTGAGGAATAGTTGCAGACGATTATAGAACAAAAAACAACATTGAGCGGTAAAACCGGTTTACTATAACTGGCAAATTTCAACTAAAATGAGCAAAAGAAAGTTTAATTTAGAGGAATGCGTCAAATACGACGAAAGAACTAAAAAAGCAACTACTTGATAAAAAGCTGTAAACGCGAATTATCTAAGCGCAAAGTTGGCAGCTTTTACCGTAGTTCGGACTTCTCCCCTTTTTGTGATCGATTTCCAGCGGCCAATCAGCGATTGACGCGTTGACAGGAGGATTGCCGGAATTTAAATAAACTAGTTAGCGTTGATGTTACCAGATGATGTGGATGGGGCATTGGACAAGCGTATAGCCGTATCTCGTCGGGTGATGATAGGTAGATATTCTCTAACACATTGTTTCCAAAATGAATTAACTAGTTGTTGAGAAGCATAACAACCCTTGCGAAGAGCGAGTCCATTAGTGGAAATTTCAGACAAAGGTTTCGCGGTTACCGATCTGCCAAGTAGGACGTGGCTGGGCGTTATTGCCTCATCGTCACTATCAGATATCGGAATATATGTAAGTGCCCGGGAGTTGACGACGATCTCAACATAGTGCTGCCCATAGTATCTCATCGGTAATTTTTTGATTTCGCAATACGGCATACAATACCTCTTTTTAAATTTCCACGTTATACTTGATAGTTTTGTTCCTGTCGATCAGCACGAACACAGGTCGGAGCTCTTTTTCCGCTCTTAATCTCGACAGGATTACCCCGCCCAGCTATTAAATTTCGCAGAGCAAGTGTGCACGAATCGGTCGAAAGCGTTTGCGCCATTTCAATGTGTATTGCTCTAGTCGTGAGACATGTGAAAAATACACGTTTCGCTTCTCGTTGCTCCTGCCTATGCTCACCAAAAACTACCAAGCCCGACGTACGAAAATGTTGGATGGAAGGCGGCGCCTCTAGCATGAGGCAGATTACCCATTCTTGGTGGACTGGGTGGCGCGTTGTTTATTTTGGAGTATTCACACCGTCGCTTCACATGATTGACAACTACTCTTAGCCGAGGTACCCAGTAACGTTGTCGTATATCATTCACCACCGTCTCTTAATTTCTACGATGCGATTTGAGGTGGCTGTCGGGCACGATCAGATCCGTTACATAATGATCCTTTGGAAGGATTACCGGATCGTCGCCTCCAATCTTACTATAGCGAGTGACATGTCGGATTATATTGTTGTTGTCTAAATATGGAGAGAGCTTATATAAAGAACTGGATCGTTCCACATTTTTGAGGAGAAAACAGTTCATTCCTGAAGCTGTCAATCTGAACCTGTTTCCACATCATTATTTCCGCTAACTTGAACTCCTCAGAGTGCGGTGTTTATTTTTAGATCTGTTAATTAATGATCTGTTCAAAAGTTTTAGGATTAGCTGAAAGCTTAGCAATGCCTCTGTAGTTCTCAATATTTCATCTGCTACCTTTTTTATGCAAATGAGATTCTTTCCAGAAAGATGGGAATGATGCGGAATCAAGAGACAGATTAAATAGCATTAAGATCGGCCCAGATAAGTGCTGCGCACAGTACCTAAGCACACAACTAGGGACCCCATCAGGATCCGGGGAGAATATGGGCTTCAGTGATTGAAGGCTCTGAACACACAATGTTAATATCAATAACAGGGTTCCTGATGTTATTGGAACTGGCCTAATAATATAGATACTCCTTAACTTGGGAACTGCTAGAAGAGTAGGTCGATTTAAAGAATTCAGAAAATAATTCTGCAATATTGTTATCGGTATTAGCGCTCTTACACCCAAACGTAAGCGACGATGGAAATCCAGAGACTTTGTGTTTAGAGTTAACAAAGCTATACAATTTTTTCGGATTGTTGAAAAATTGCGTTTTGCAACAAGTTAAGTAATCCTTATAACAAACTGATTCAGACGCTGAAAGTTAGGGCGGGCAACTAAATACTTCGAGCAGTCAGCAGATTTGCCAGATCTCTTGAATCGCTTGTAAAGTCTAGATGTAATATTATTAAGTCTGACAAGTTGATTTGAGAACCATGGTGCCTTCCTCGACTTAGCTTTGACGTAGCGAGATGAAACACAGCTTTCAAAGAAGCCATAAAGAGAAGTGTAAAATAGGGAAGTTGCTGATTCGATATCTGTACAGGCATAAAGTTCAGACCAGTCGTAGGCAGCAATCAATTCGTTTAGCATAACGAAATCCGCTTTGTAAAAGCATCTAACACGAGAATGAGAGTTCACTTTAGGTCTACTGGGCACGATTTGTTGGTTAGTATCTACAGCTAACTCCAGCGAAGGGTGTAATGGATCTTCCGGAAGGGACAATGGAGATATTCGAGTGAGCACATTTCCCTGCGAACTATCCACAAATACTAAGTCCAGCATATTGTTTTTACTATGTATTCAGAACATCGTTCACCTGTAGGAAAGATAACGCAAGCACGGCATTGAGGAAACCGTGTTGGGTGGTTGGTATCAAACAATTTGGGTCACTACTAGAAACCCAGTTAACCGATGGCAAATTGAAGTCCTCAAACGCTAAGATTCGAACGAGGCGGAATGTCTCCGTAAGAGCGACAGTTTGCGCTGTAAAAGCGAAACTACTCAACAAAAAAGTATTTAGTTTCGATCGTAGGCTAGAAACCAAGCTTACGATTTCACTGCTATTGAAGCATTCGTTGCTAAGTTTTTTGAAACACGATAAGCATTTGATTTTCCGTTGAACAGACGTACCAGAGTATGCTTCGGCCAAAACGACGGGTCGAGCACGCTTTCGAGGAAGGAATCAGGAACCGCTATTTTGAATGAAGAAATGTCTCTCTTATTCTTGAAATTAAATTTATATACTCTGACGTTACTAGAGGGAGCACCACGGAGCTTAGAGCAGATATGATTAGAAATACCCTTCTCTGTCAACGATGAGTGAAGCCTAGTTCCGGCGACTGCTGAAGGAGGACTTGTAGAGATTCGAGGTGTTGTATTTCTAGAGGCTGTCGGTTTCGAAGGCCGTTGAACGGCAGTTCGACCGAAATGGAGCTACCAGGGGAGCTAAACAGGGCATCGGCGAAAGTAATCGCTGGTGCTTGGGGAACCATAGGTTCAACCACACGCAGTGTAGGTACTACGACGTCTTCCGAAATATCCAGCCTCGACTTGATCAGAAGAAGGAACTACGGGACCACGAGGAGGTTCTTTACGCCTTTCTAAACTTAACCCTTTCGCCGTAGTACACAAAGAAATTTACGCATCAGATGTACTTGGCGTAATAGGGGATCTCTGTTCCCGACATGGGAGTAAGTCGGAGTGTGTTTGTTTCTCTAACAATCACTTTTTCCTTTTGGGAAATACAGATATGACCTTCAGTTTCAAACAACTTAATTCTCTCACGAAAACAAATAAAAATATTGTTGAACTCTTTCTGAGTCTGTATCATCAAAGCCGCATATCATTTCCAATAGTTCAGCATTCCGTACACGTCCAGTTCAGTCCTATTTTGTTTGATACAACCCGACCAACAATGTTGCCATTGACGGCGCAAGAAACGTGAGCCATATTCTCACAAAGCCAGCAGCAAGCATAAGTACCGCTGCGCGACATTTTTTTGATAGCTTGTTTCCACGTTCGGAAGTTTTCTCACGCGGTTTAGTCAAATTTTGGCACAATATATTACTGCTGCGGTCATAGTGAACAATCCATGCGAAGTGGAATATCGAGTAACGTCTATTTTGATGAATTCATTATGTTGATTTGTATGATGTACTCTTAGGTATTGAGCGCGAAGCTCTTCAGCAGTGGCTGTATTAGCTGTTGTTGTTGTTGCTAGCAGTGCTTCGCCATGCCCAAAGGGCCAGTTCACTCTAAATTGTAATCAGGCTCTACTAACTGGAGTCCAAGGAAACGCGCAGTTTCAACAGGGTCGGACCGAAGTGATAATGGTGTTAGAAGAGTGTGTTCAGTTGAACAGGAAAAGAGATGTTGTGTGTGATGAGGGGCCATACCACATGCAGGGAATGTGTGTGGGTTCAGTGTGGATAGGTAAGGGTTTAACCTGTTACAATATCCAGACCGAAGTTGTGCCAGCATGACTCCAGTTTCCTTCGGAAGGACACGTTCTTCCTCAGCAAGAACAGGTGGTGGAGTGTATATCACGGGTATCAGAGGCCGAGATCTGAGAGATCTGTCAACAGACTCGGTGTGGAGGTCATTTAGGGCCCGCCCTGTGGTTACGCAGATAAAACGTCAAGGAGCTATGATGCCGCATCTCATCATAATGCTTTTGGAGATGTTTCCTTATGTCGCTAGTTGTCGGATTGGATGACTGGGTCTATGACTATGTTCAGAAGGAACTGCCTACTAGGCATGGGACTATACGAATAAAAATTATTCGAATAAATAAAACTTTTATTCGGCGGGTACAAAAAATCCGAATAGTATTTATTCGAATTTTTTTATTCGTTTATTCGAGATCTGAGAGATCTGTCAACAGACTCGGTGTGGAGGTCATTTAGGGCCCGCCCTGTGGTTACGCAGATAAAACGGCAAGGAGCTATGATGCCGCATCTCATCATAATGCTTTTGGAGATGTTTCCTTATGTCTCTAGTTGTCGGATTGGATGACTGGGTCTATTACTATGTTCAGAAGGAACTGCCTACTAGGCATGGGACTATACGAATAAAAATTATTCGAATAAATAAAACTTTTATTCGGCGGGTACAAAAAATCCGAATAGTATTTATTCGAATTTTTTTATTCGTTTATTCGAATAGTATTATTCGTTTATTCGAATAGTACTATTCGAATATTTTTGTTAATAGATTTTAAAATGATATTCGCTGTTTTCTTTGCTTGTACCTATGAGCGTGCATTTATGTTTTGTATGTTTTGTATGTATGCTTGCGTGTACAAATGTGTGACCAAGCAGTAACAATATTTCTTTCATTATTCGAATAGTGGTAACGAATAGTTGTATTTATTCCGTTAATGGAATAGTTTTTGGCTTATTATCTTAATAATTAAATAGAAATTGGAACAGTGTTGTGTGAATAATAAAATACAATTACTGGTAATAATTGAAGCTGTAATAGACATTTACTATAAAGTTACTATACATAAATATGTATTTGTACATTTATATGTTTATGCAGGTGACAGGTAATAGTGTCACTGGTAATAGTGTCAATTGACACTATTTCCATGATAAATTGGAAATAGTGTCAATTGACACTATTGCGCTTTCGAAATGGAATTAGTGTCAACAAGAAAATGGAAAATAAGTCATTGCCACTATTTCCAAACTGAAATGGAAATAGTGTCAAAAGTGCTAAAAACGGGTCTACCACATTATCCCCAAAATCAAAATCCGCAAAGGAAAAATCCCTAAAATCAGGGCAACCGCCCGGAGTTGGAATGGCGTAGCCCAGGGTTATTTTTTGAAACGCGGCCGAAGGCCGCCAATGTGAAAAGGTGTTCTGCACATAAAAAACATGGATCGGAAGTTATAGTTTAATTGTGAAATAAGTCCCAAATATTGGAAAGAAACCCTAACAATTAAGACTTTCTTTCATTTGTAAAATTAGGCTTTCCTTCATTTTTAAAGTTAGACGTTCTTTCACTTTCTTGTTAGGCGTTCTTTTTTAGGCATTCTTTCATTTCGAAAAATTAGGCGTTAGTTCGTTAGGCCTTTATTCGCTGAGCCGAGTTTTACTTTGAGGATTCTGATTTTGGGGATTACTTATCTGGCGATTTTGTGTTTGGGGATTTTTTTTCAGGGATTTTGATTTTGGGGATAATGGGGTAGACCCCAATCACTAATAGTGTACATTTCGTAAAAGGAGAAACCATAATTTTGTAAATAATCATATAATAAAAATCCATCTCTTACAACACTGCGCTGCGCAGACAACCGCTGCCTAAAATAGCAATAGTGTCAATTGACACCATTTCCATTTCCAAAAGCGCAATAGTGTCAATTGACACTATTACCAGTGACACTATTACCTGTCACCGTTTATGCAGTTACATTTGCTTGGTAGGTTTTGTGCTAGGGCTCCAAGCAAGAGATGCCAGGGCCAAAATTCATTATGTATACTGTTTATTATGGTAAGAAAAGGACGGGTTTGTGCTGATTTTTCATGTTTACTTTTACTTTTTTTACAAATTTTTCTTTTTTTGAATAAAAAAACTATAAATAACTATTTTCTTAGAATTATATAAGAATATTTTGTTTATATTTAAATTATATTTACAAGTGAAAATTTCAAAAAACTGTTTTCTTAGTGCCTCCAAAAGAAATAAAAAAATTAGTTTGTGTGAAATAAACAATTTTGGCCTCAGTTATTAAAAATAAGACAGAAGAAACTATTTTCGCAGCGTATTTTTGGTGCGGGACTGAAGAGGTTATAGTAAATGCCTATTTACAGCTTAAATTATTACCAATAATTGTCTTTTATTATTCCCACAACACTGTACAAATAGCTATTTAATTAATAAGATAAAAACTATTCAGCCACCATCAACCGAATAAATACAACTATTCGTTACCATTATATAATGAAAGAAATATTGCTACTGCTTGGGCACACATTTGTACACGCAAACATACATACATATTAGGGTGTCCCTTATATGAACGAAATATTTCGTTTTGCAATTATGAAAACGCATACCCTCTAATTCGGTTTAGTATACAAACCTCTGCTTAAATAACGAATTTGAACTTTCCACGTAAACTTTAACCCGTGCCGACAGGGCCTCAAAAATAGCAGTTTCTTTCTTCATCTAGTAGCTATGTATGTAGATCAACGAAAATGTTCATTTCTTTGTTTAATAATGCTAATAGAAATTTGTATTAAAGATTGTTTAATTTAAATATTGTTAATAGGATTACTCAGGACATTTTCTTTTTATACCTAGTAGTGCTTCGCACACAAGGTATATTAACTTCATTCGCCTAACGGTATTATGTAACGGCATAAACGAATCGAGATAGATATTGACTTATATATGTATATCAAAATGCTCAGGAGGAAAAGAGAAATTGATTGAGCCATGTCCGTCCGTCCGTCCGTCTGTCCGTCCGTCCGTCTGTGAACACGATAACTTGAGTAAATCTTGAGATATCTCAATGAAATTTGGTATGCAGGTTCCTTTTCACTTATCTCGGAGCGCTATTGAAAATAGGCCAAATCGGTTAAAAGCCACGCCCACTTTCTATATATATAATATTTTCGAAAATACAAAAAGAGTGATTATTCAGTAAATAATACACCAATAAGGATAAAATTCGATGTGTACGTTAGCGTTAAGGCAAAAATTAAATTTTTGAAGAAATTTTTAAAAAGGGGCGGGGCACCGCCCACTTTTGATTAAGTCAATTTTGGAAATATAATTAATCATAAATCAAAAACCGCTCAAGATAGCAAAACGAAATTGAGCAAAATTAGCGAAATCGGGTTAGGTCCACGCCCAATTTTATACGAAAGATTTTGAAAAGGATCATAGATATATTGAATATGCTATAATTTTGCTTAAACTACCTGTATATCATTTCTATTTCACCTCTAAAGTGTTCGTGGGCAAAGAAAGTCGAATGCACAAAATTTTTGGAAAATGGGTGTGGCCCCGCCCCTTTATGGTGGATTATTCCACAAAACTTTCCATGCCATAACTCCGGTAAAAATTGATTTATTGAAACGATATTGGAAGAAAGTGGTCAACATATAAAGCTAACTCTTTGCTGTAAAAATAAACAGAATTGGTTAACGGACACGCCACTTTTTAAACACAGTTCTGAAAAATTTCTTTTTAAAATTAAAATCGCGATATTTTCCTAATTGTATAAGTTATATAAATAATATTTTACCCACATAATAGGCTTTTTAAGCAAACCAAACTGTAAACAAATTTTGTGGATTTTGTTGAAGTAGGCGTGGCGATAGTAGTGGCAATAGTATGTAGTATACTCCTGCCAAAAATTATGCAAATAGAATAACAAACAAGCAAGATTTAGGGGAAAGTAGTTTACACCCTATTGCCTTTTTTATATCCAGCGTACTGGTACACTGAACCAAAAAAATGCTAAAAACCACGTTAAGTTAACGTTTTTTGTTTACAATTCTCAACTGAAATGAAAAAATGTTAATTTTATCATTTCGACTCTATCATTTTTACGTGAAATTTATTAATATGAAACACGTAAAATTAACATGACCGTTATGTTTTATTGATATGATACTCATGTATAATTAACATGATATTTATGTAATACTCACGTAGAGCAACGTTGAAACAACATTTTAAAAATGTTAATTGGAAATGATACTTACGTGAAAGTAACGTTAAGTCTACATTTAAAAACTGTTGAATTGAAATGAAAACCACATCAAATTGAAATTATTTTTAATATATTTATTATTATATTTCAATTCAATAAAATTAATTTTTTTTAAATAAATAGGCACTTATTTACATAGGTATTTTTTAATGAATAAAAGAAAATGAAGTTTAAAGAATATCAACAGCTTCCAAACAACCCTTACCGTAACTTTCGCCGAATTGGAATTGCTAGCAAGTGAGTGCAGAGGCTGATTTTCAAGCCAATTTTGTACATTTGAGTTCATACTAAGAGTCGAAATAGATTCTTCTGGAAACTAAAACAGAATTTTTTTGTTTTCATATATAGGTACTATTTAAAACTTCATAAAGAAATATATTACGTTCTTGTGTTTCCAAAGCTTAATTTTTTCCCTAAGCTCAGCTCTATAACCTATATTTTCGTTGCCTGGAAATGCCACCGCCAAGTCGTCGCAGTTTATGTACTTCAACCGGTCATATGTGACTCCATAACCTTTATTTGGGTCAGTTAAGAATTGATTAGTTACAAGAGATTTTTACTATAAATAAGATAAACCATTACCATAAAACTTGTCGTAAGCGGCTTCTACATTCATCTCTTTCAATAAGTTTTTTAAACGCTGGTCCTCTCCTGATTGAGTTCGGACAATCTAGGCAAAAAATGGCGTGATATGCAATTAGATCAGTCAATGTCGTTACAGCTTTAAGGTACTCCAGAGCAGCAATACCAACGAAAAATATGCCTTGTTCATTTTCACCAATTTGTACAGGTGTTTCTTCTAGAAAAAAATGCTGACCAGCGTTATCCATTGCCAGCGAAACGTTTTCGCCAAGTAACAATCATTTTCACTTTTATTTAATGTCTTCACTTTGTTCTTTAATCAATACTCTTACTTTTTATATTTTTAAAACGGGTACATACGATTTATTGCGATTTTCTATGGAGATATCGTTTTTTAATAAATATTCTTTGCACGCGCGAACATGAATGTCATTTTAACAGAAGATTGTTTTAAACATAATAATTTAACAGTTTTCATATCAATTTGACGTGAAAGCTGTTACTTTGCTCATTTTCAATGTTTGATGGTGAAATGTTTTATTAACATAAAAATTGGTATGAAAATGTAATACTACAAGGGTATTATAACTTTGTTGGGATAACGGTTGGTTGTACAGGTATAAAGGAATCGAGATAGATATAGGCTTCCATATATCAATATGATCAGGATCGAAAAAAAATTTGATTGTGCCATGTCAGTCCGTCCGTCCGTCTGTCCGTTAACACGATAACTTGAGCAAATAATGAGATATCTTCACCAAATTCGGCATGCGTACTTATTTGGGTTCAGAATAGATTGGTATTGAAAATGGGTAAAATCGGACCATAACCACGCCCCTTTTTCGATATCGAAAATTTCGAAAAACGTATGAAACGGGTTAATTCAATATTAGAAGCAGATACAATGATAAAATTTGGAATATGTATTAATTTCGATGTTCTAAGGACGATTTTGTCAAATTTTTTGAAAAGGGGCTTGGCACCTCCCACATACATATATTTGAAGAAATTTTCAAATTTTGACTCTCAATAACTTCAGAACAGTTTGTGCTAGTATAACGAAATTTTGTAGGGGGCATACTATTGTTGTGTTAAATTCAGCTATAGAAAATAAACGAAATCGCTTAGCGACCACGCCTACTTTTTCATAAAAGTTATATTGAAAGGAGGTGGAAATATTGAAAAGTCCATATCTAATTAACTGATACCGCTATAATAGTATAATTTTATACATACATCAATTTTCATATTCTTTACATAATTTTTGCAAAATTTTTGAAAGTGGGCGTGGCACCGCCCACGTATGAGTCACGCAATTTTCAAATTCGACTGCTATAACTTCAGAACGGTGTGAGATAGATTTACGAAACTAGGTACCAGGCATGTTATGTTTATGTAGAGTACTACCACAGAAAATAAGAAAAATCGGTGAACGACCACGCCCACTTTTGGACTTAAGTTCTCTAAACGAGAGTTAGGAAACCGGAATATGCAATATCTGTTTAACTGATAAAGATATAATGCTAAAATTTAGTACACTCATTCACCTGATGATGTTATTAGTTATGTTTAAAGGTTTTTTGGTAATATTTTAGAAAATGGGCGTGGCACCGCCCACAAGTGAATAAACAAAATATCAACATTTCTCTATTAACAAGCCACTGTGTAAGTATCATAAAGATCTGCAATGAAAACTGATCTTCAAATAGGGACAAACAACATAATAAAATCAGTGGGCGTGCCACCACCCACTTTTTTAAAATTATGTAAATATTGTTTAATGGACACATATATCCGTATATCAAAAATTTCACAAAATACGTTAGAAGTTATGGGCATGGCACGCGTTCTTTTCCAAAGTTATATATAGGACATGGTATAACCCTTGAAAAGATCGATTAAGTACTTTTGGCTCATGTAAGCGGTTAATGCTTTATAAGCAAGGGGCGTGGCCGCGCCCACCAAATTCGAAATTGTTTAGGCTGAGAATAGATTGGTTTTTAAAATGGGCGAAATCGGATGAAAACCACGCCCCCTTTTCTGGAAACTAACGCTGGGTATTTAATGTTCGGTTCAACCGAACTTAGACTTCCTTACTTGTTTTTACTAATTTTTTTTATTTTCATACCTTTCATAAGCCCAATGCAAAACTATTTATATTTTGTTATTTAGTGATAATTTAATTTACAACTTACAACAGAAGTGTTTTTAATCGAAAACAATCAGTTCTTTTATAACACCTTTTCAGGTATTAAAATAGACCTAAGTAAATTAGGATACCAAAAAAGATCACTACTAGGTATTCAATGTTCGGTTACACCAGAACTTAGACTTCCTTACTAGTTAAAGTCTGTTTTTTACAATCTGGATACATATCTCTATGTTCTTGCACACTGCGTAAAAGGAACTGCTTTTGTTCTTCTTCTGCGGTTATCAAACCATGAAAGTCTTGCATAAGTTTAACAGCTCTTTCAGCTGTGTCATTAACCGCTTTTAAGCACAAAATCTTCTTTTTTGCTTCTATATAGGCCACGTTTTCTTCCCACGAAGATATATTTTCCTGAAGGAAACTGCAGTCAACTTTTAGCCTCGAAAATATATTTTTGCTTCTAATAGTGATGAAATCACTCAAAGATTTTTCTTAAACAAGAACAAAAGTTTAGCGTTTAGTAAATAGTGAGCATAGTTTAAAACATATGAATTAATATTCACCATATAAAGATAACATCGTTTCATCCTTCGATGGAACGTATCTCTTTCCGGAATCATCAAAGCTTTCTCTTTTTAAGTTAATTACAATGTTCTTCTTGGTTTGTTCATCAACGTCGTCGTCAAAAACTGATAGCAGGGTTATTTCTTCTGATAAATACCACAGGTGGTGACTGAATTTTCCTAAAGCTGCTTTGGAAATCGACTTGTCAACTCGTTGGTAATCCTTCAGGGTCTTTAAAAAAAAGTAAGTCTTGATTCGGCGCTTTTACTGCTAAACTGCATCTTAGCCATGGCTTAACATAAACTGTCACAATGAATAAAGAAATATCTCTAAGCGCTTCTTCGTCCTTGACGCTCATTTTAAATTGAGACTGCAACAAACATATGTATCTTTATAGAGTAAATAGCTCTTGCCATCCACCGTGCTTGATGCAATGCGCCTGGAGGTCTGATTTTAATTTTATTCTCAGAGTTTCCACCTAAAAAAATAATAGCTAGTTCAATAAGTTCCCGATAATCATCTCGTACAATTGACTTCTCCAGTTCGTTGTAATAAAACTCCACCAATTCATTTATCATCGTCACAAAAGTGTTGAGCAGGGTTCGATAGCATTATGATAATCACCCTGATCGCGAGTTATATTTTCGACCGAAAAGATTCACATTTTTTTGTTCGCCTTATCGCAGACGGTGGCGAACAAATTTTTCATGTTCGAAAAACATTCCGCCTTATTGCCAACTCTTTATTCGGGCGAAATGAACAACGGAAAATGGCAAATTTATTCACTTTTATTTTAGAGGCGAACAAGAAACAAATTGTCCGCATTTGTATGTTTTGAATATAAGATATTCTTTTAAAGTAATATACTTTTATTTTTAAGAGTAAATCAATAAGTAAAGTCCAAAAAAGAGCACGAAATGATTACAAGAGTGCAGTTTTACATTTCTATTGCAGAATTGATTTATTTGTGCTGTACTGGATGTTTTGTTAACGTTTTCGTCATAAGCGCATCTTAAGACCCCCAGAATTGGCAGCTTCATATAAAAGTCTTACGCAAATTGACGCTTCTCAGGGAATGCAAGCTGTCCACTTTACAACGCGAACTACTCCAATTTTTTGTTTCAATGACTAGCTACCAAGAATATCTAGAGAATATTTAAATACTGGCTTATTTAGGGCAACTTTCAGAAAATCTGGTTAAGCCGTACAAAAAAAGTCAATTAAACTTCGGTTAGCGGTTACCGGTTTTTACTGGAAAACTAGTAAAGTAACAATTAATTTGCTATTGAAAACTGCAAAAAAACCACTTTTTTCAACTCACTTTGCTCCAAATTGCCTCTGGATTGTTCTCACACTTGCATTCTCCTCGCGTTCAATCAGTAACAACCTAAGGCCAGCACTATATATGTTTTTGAATAATTTTTTAACTTAATTTTAGTAAAATGTACGATTCTTTACAAAATTCACAAAATAGCACGCAAATTTATTTGTTTACTATTAATTCGAAGTAGGGCATCAGCTGATTCGAAGTGAACATTCGTTCGCCCGAACTTGCTGATAGGCGGAACTAGTTCGCCCGAACAAAAAAAATGAAGGCGAACACTCGTCCGGGCGAACTCTGCGATAAGGGTGAATATTTTTGTACTTTTTAAATAGTGGAATCTCGGGAGTGGTACTGTCCTCTTGGATTTTAGTTTCAAATACACTTTTGAGCACAAGTTCGTAAACATGATGACGACAAGCAAATAGTAACAATTCTCTTTCTAATGCTTGCTCCAAAAGCACACAAGCTCCATTCAAGCGACCTGTATTAGATACTGTCGTATCACAGCACATTATTTGTACCTTATCATTAAGGTTCCAATCATTGAGCGTATTTAGTACTGCATTTGCTTGATATTTTCCGGAAGAGCTCCCTAATTTCGGGACTGCAAGAATTTGTTCTTTCTCTTTAACGATTGGCAAGCGTTCTTCTTTAGAACTTTTTACGTTGAGACTAGGTAACAATTTTCCATCCCAATGAACAGCAACGACTTCGGTTATTCTGAAAATCAGATTTAATGGATTCTGCTCTATGTTTTCTCATTTGCGTTCGAATGCGTTGAATAGAGGATTTGTTGATTGGGTAATCGTCACAGTTAAGACCTAGTGCTTCCACTACAGCTTGAACTACATAAACAGAATCTCGAATGCTGAGTTGACATCTGTCTAAAGTCGCAACCAATTTTGGCGTGATGAAATTTTTTCTTACTCTTTTTGCTACTGCACTTAAAGAGCGAATTGATTGAGAAGTGGAAGGAGTCGGTTCGTTCAGACTTTCTTCAGAGCTTGCAGATTGGTCATGTAGTTCTGTATGTGTCATATCCTTGTAAGCAGCAACAGATGTCTATAAGCCATCTGAGGGCATTTGTTTTAATCTATGTTTCTCTTTTGCTGGTTGTCAGTTGACAGGCGACGGTCGTGGCGTCCTTTTTTCTTTTCGTGAATAAAAATCAAAATAAATGCAAATAGCCTTAAATATGTGTTGAAATTGATTTGTTATACATTTTTTTAACACATGCAATACTTTTCTATAAATTTTTTTTGTTGTTTGAGCTAATGCAGAACTGTCGTTGTCGCTTTCATTATAATCAGTCGTCGGTGGCAATTATCGTCAAGCTTCAGTTTTTCGCCGTTGTCGTTCGCAGTCGTCGTTTTGAATGTGGCCGCGCTATATTTCTGTATAAAGCTACACGGCGTTGCGTTGTTGTTCTAATACAGAAGGTGGCGCCACTGACGGATGAACATTTAATATAAGAATTTAATAACAATGTGATCCATATGGAACAATTTGTTGTTTCGAAAGAGCATTTGCGTGGTATTTGGTGGTATTTGGGTTTCAAAGAGTTCTTTTGCACTTTGAGTTCTTAGTACACTTTATTTAGAATATAATATATAAAACCCAAATCGTGAAAAATTGTTTATAGAACACCTCATTTGAAATAAAAAGAATGTGATCGAATGTTAACCGTTGAACCTGAACCAACTTGTTTCCAAAGTAATTCGGCACGGTTTAGAGTTTTCGTAATGAGCTTATATTTTTTTATTGAGTATATTTGATTAAGGAGAACCGATCTGAAGGGTATGCGTTACAAAAAAAAGACTTCTAAAAATAAGGGACACCCTAATACATATGTATATACAAAACATAAACGCACGCTCATAGGTACAAGCAAAGAAAACAGCGAATATCATTTTAAAAATCTATTAACAAAAATATTCGAATAGTGCTATTCGAATAGTACTATTCGAATAAACGAATAATACTATTCGAATAAACGAATAAAAAAATTCGAATAAATACTATTCGAATTTTTTGCAACGAATATTTTTATTCGTTTATTCGAATATTATTCGAAAAAAATCCCACTCCTACTGCCTACTCATGACTAGCGAAGGTGAGGTGTCGAAAGTAACCGCTAAGATTTTGGGGTGGTTGACAGTAGGAAGAGGTACTCCATCTACGTGTACATACAACGCTTGACCCATCTGCGCAGTCCACGTAGTGAAAAGAGTCGCTGTTAGGCTTGCCAGATGTCCGGGTTTCACCCGGATTCTCCGGGTTTCGAGCGAAATCTCCGGGCTCCGGGTTAACCATCAATTTCTCCGGGAATACAATAAAAACTCCGGGAATCTCAGGGAAATTTTTCTAATTTTTGTATTATTAATTTTTATATGCCAAGAGTATTCATGATAGAAGGTTTGTAAATTAAAGACGTATCTAGTTTTGGTACATTAGCACCCTATCGTTATCGAAGCTATTATCGATTCGATAGGCAACACCATTCCCTAAGCAAAACAGCTGTTTCACAAAAATTTATTGATTTAATTTATCCAAAAATGTCAACGCCACGAAAAAAGAAATCGTATTGTTGTTTCAAAGATTCTTGGCTGGCTAACGATAAGTTCGGCACTTGGATTAGAAAAGTGGACACATCTACTGCAGAATGTGCAATATGTAAAACCAGATTTACAGTGAAACACGACGGGGAAAAGGCAGTAAAAACCCATTTGAATAGTGATTCGTACCGCCAAAAAGCAAAGGACGTTGCAACAAGTGAAATTATGTCAGCTTTTTTAATAAGAAAAGGTAATATAATTCGTTTTTTAATTGATGACGAATAAAAACATCTTAATTTTGTAGATTCTCCCGATGAATTGAATGTAGCCATAGCTGAATTAGCATAAGTTTATCATGGAGTATGTCATCACCACAGTTACATTAGTATTGACTGCGGAGTTAAATTGAACTGCAAATTATTTTCGGAAAGCAGCATTGCAAAAAAAGTAAAATGTGGAAAAACCAAGGCGGAGGCATTGGTTGAAAATATATTAGCTCCTCAATCACTCGAATTGGTTCTTAATGAAATTTCAGTACCAAAAGACTCTAAATTATTTTTTTCAATTGCCATTGATGCCTCAAATAAAGGTAATCGCAAATTATTTCCGATTGCTATAAAATATTTTAATACAAAAAAGGGCATTAGGGAAAAATTGATTGATTTTTATGAAGACGCTAATGAGTCTTCTGAAGCAATAACGAAACAGATCCTCAATTGTCTAGCGAAATATGACCTTGATATTGGGAATGTTAGTTCTTATTCAGCAGATAATGCTGCAGTAAATTACGGTCAACACAAATCCGTTTATCAAAAACTTACAACGCTAAATTCCAATATCGTTAAAAGTAACTGCAATGCTCACGTAATTCATAATGCTGCAAGAAATGCATGCAAGCTTTTAACTTTCGATGTCGAAAATTTTGTTCTGAAAATGTTTGCGGAGTTTTCGAATAGTTCAAAAAAAGTAGAGAAATTAAAAGAATGTTTTGAGTTCTTAGAAATGAAGTACGAAACTGTATTGCGCCATGTCGTCACGAGGTGGTTATCACTTTTCCCTGCAGTTGAAAGAATAATTAATTGTTGGCCCGCTATAAAAACATACTTCCGCCAGCAGGGACAAGATGACACAAATAAGATAATTTGGAGTTTTGTAGAGGACCAAATCGATGCTAATTTAAATCTATTAACTGAGACAGCTACCTTGCCTGAATGCTACTTATATTTTGTCCATCACTTTATGCAAATTTTTGAAAGAGCCATTAAACCACTCGAGTCAAAGTCGGTATTGAGTTCAGATGTTCATTTAATATTGTCTTCACTGCGGGATAACCTTAAGAGTAGGCTACGAGACAAATACTTCGGTTATAAAGTCAATGCTAGTTTGCCTCATCTTGACCCCGAAAAAAGACACGCGTTTGAAGTTGAAGTTACTAAGGTATATTCCAAAGCTATTTCGTACCTAGAGAAATGGTATAACTTTGAGAGCAGCCCATTTCAACATTTCGCTGTAATTAATTTAAAAAATGAATTGGGTTCATATGATGACTTTTTAAAAGCGGCATGCGCAGTAAAACTTGATATAAACCAAGACAACTTGTATGACGAATTACAGATGCTCTCAAAAATTTATTCATCAGTTCAAGGTCTTGATATCCCATTAGATATGAAATGGGTAAAAATATTTGCATCGTCTCCGGAATTCAAAGAACTGCCAAAACTAATTGGCAAATTCCTCTCTATACCAGTAAGCAACGCATATTGCGAAAGGGTATTTGCTTTAATGGCAAACATATGGACCGATTCGAGAAATAGGATGAGAGTCGAACTTGTAAAAGCAGAATTATTTACAAAGTTAAATTATGAAATGTCATGTGATGAATTCGAAAAATTTTTACACGAGCCTCAACAACGCAAATTGCTACAAAAAGTATCTAATAACGAAAAGTACTCATTTTCAAAAAAAAAAATGATATGGATTTTATAAAAATTTAATTTAATGAATTCATTTGATAATATACATATTTATATATCGTTACGTTAATTCATCAAGGCCCAATTTACAGTACAAATTCCAATATGCACATAAATGTTCTACTTTTCTAACATACTATTAATTTATGTTTTTCTTTTGTTTATTTATTTTATTACACTGTTTTATAAAAACACGAATACGCTATATGGTACAAATTTATGATCTCAATATGAAATAACTATGTAACAAATAAAAATAAAAATAATAAATGTACATACATATATTCATTTTACTAGTGGATCAGTAGTAGAAATGGGGCCCCTTAACAAGAAAAAATCTCCGGGTCTGCTGTCGTTCCAATCTGGCAACCCTAGTCGCTGTAGATGCTCGGTCTCGTACATAGTTCGTCTATGGAAGGGCACTTGCCCGTAGCCATTATAGTGCAGTCGTCAGCGTACGAAAGGATGGAGACCCCCTCAGGTGGGGGAGGTAGGTTCGAAATATAAAAAACAAACAGAAGGGGTGAAAGAACAGCACCTAGGATTAGGCAGTTAGCACCCCTTAGAAACGTGCTAATATCAGGGTGGCAATCGCGGGAACAGCACGTGATAGGAGGAATGTCTATATTTATCACTCGTAGGTCGACGTCACCTGTCCGGGATGCTATGCCCTGGCATTCAAGGGTAGAGTGCCTAGGGTCGATGTCGGGGGCGAATAGATTATACTGTACAGTGTGGTGTGTGATAAACGCAAGGCCGCCCAAACGACTGCTGGAATGGTCTTTCCGATACACATTGTACCCAGTAAAATTATGGACTGACGCTCGGCGGTGTTTACAACTTGCCTATTTCGAAGGGGGATGGGAGTGTTGAGTGGACGTGCGAGACGGAAGCGCTGGTGAGCGTGAGCGTCAGTCGGGATTGGGTGAAGCGGGAGCAGCGGAACTGCTAGTCGTAGAGACTGGCCGCTATTGTAGCGCTTTGATGATGGTAGGTGCGATGTGGGTACGCCGGAGCGACGACAATCGCGCAATGCACTTGGGCATGAACAACCTGGTAACTCATAAGTACTGAAAAAAGTACGGGTTCTGGGGACTCTAGGGTTAAGCCCTGAGCATCCAGATCTATGAAGCCATCTCTTGCATTTACTGCATTGAACAGAATGCGAACGTTTAACATAAATTTTCTTCCAGCAGACGCAGAAGATCCAGTCTCTCCGTCCGGGGTTGGATTCGATACCAGCCCGTAACAAGAGACACTGGAGCAACCCTACTGCAAGAAATTGCTCCGGGGATAACAATTTAGGAATGGGACTGGACAAATTAGACAGGGTTACACTGAAATAACAGATAAAGATTCAAAAAGGCTGGGCCTTTGAACTATCGAGTGTTAACGTCGCTTTCGGGGACTTTCTTCCATTTTGTGGCTTCATTAGAAACATTGTCATGCGTTGGTACAGAATGGCAATCAACTGGGTCTGTGGTTTCTGGGATTTCGCTTATTCGATAAGGAACGAACTGCTGATAATGACGGTAATCACTAGTGAAATGAAATTGAAAAAATGTTGGTCATAGGATAGTTGAGTAAGGCAGTACGATTTTTTCATGTCATATCATGCCATACGGCATAGATTTTATCCAAGGGAAATCAAAAAATTGCAGACACAGCATTCTTTTTAGAATTTCTCTACCAAAACCCAGTGTATCATTCGCTAAACCCTTTCGGTTATTCCATTCTTTTTTTTGGCATAATGTTAAAGTATACATTTTTGTTAATTTTATATTTCTCCCCAAGTCTTTTTCTGTAAAAATAAGAATTAAAAATTTTGAAGCCTGACACCAGTAAGTTGTTATACATAGATAAAAGATCTTTTTCCGTTAAGTACATTCTATGCTACATGGCATGGTTCCAAAAAACCGTTTTTGAAAAAAGATATAAAAAAATTCTTTTTGATTATGCATTACATAGGCCTTAACGCTAGAAAATTTAATTTTTTTGATTTTAAAAGTCAAAAACAAAAAAGAAGTACCGAAAGGGTTAATAAAAGTAACTGTATTCGTACAATAAATACCTTTCCCACTCACTCACCCTTCTTTGAGGAGGATCATGGGAGTTCACTTTTTGGGAAATCTTCCTCCATTCCTTATCAAAGGCAACCTTACTGGCTGCAAGCACTGATGCTCCTCTCGCCAGTTAAATGTTTGTCTCCACCTCGTTCAACAGAACTCGAAACTGTGTGTTACTCGTCTTTTAGGAATCTTTGAATATAAATAACTAAATAACAATAATAATGGAAAACTGGTTAATAATACTCACTTAGTATGTTTGAAGCTTCCATTCGTCAACAACGATAGAAATTTACTTCTTGTTCTATTTTAACACTTTGTTTTCGCATCAACAGACGATAATCCTCATAATGGTTGCCGAATAAGCACTTTCGTTATGTAACAGTCAGCCGTTATAGTGTTGCCTATCGTTTTTCATGCTACCAACACATGAACGAAGATCGTTTTCGGCACGTATCGTCAAAGAGAATGAGGCTGTATATTGTCAGCTGATCCTAGGCAGGGCACCAATATTCGCTAAAAATTAAATAAATTATAAATTTTAAGCTTAGACAATTTTATTTAACTAATGAAATAATTTTTTTTTGTAAGATTTGCGACCTCGAGACCAGTGAACAATAATACACTGGACCACGAATTTCACTCCTATCTCTTTACCAGAAACGCCGTTATGAAATTCGTATGTAAAACCACCCCCTGATTTCGAAAATCCATTCATTTTTTATTCTATGGTACCGTTTTCGAGATATTTGCAATTTACCGTTAATCGAAAACCCCAAAAAGATGCCTCTCTTTAGTTACGTATATCTCACGAACGGGTCAAGCAATTGCAAAAAGATTTACAGAATAAAATTTACAATAAAATTTGGTATAAATACATCATACATTGTTTTATGCTCAACCAGATAGTATTCGTAATATTAGCTTATCATTTCAGATTTTTGTTTTTTTTTATGAAAAAATATGAAAAAAATTACTCTTTGCGAGGGCAGCATTCCAGAACCACAACTTTTTTTCCAGATATTTTTTCCTTACGTAAAGCTCTGATTAATTAGAAAACAGATAAGCTATCATCGAAGAAGTCGATGCAAAACTACGTATAACTTACAATCAAATAAAAAAATACACAGGTTGCGCAATTTCTACGTATACCTCAAAACGTATGTATGGTATAAAGAAGAGTGAAATATCTAGCTATGTTCTGTTTCTATTGAGTTAAAAGTTCAATTTACGATTTAACTTTTTTTAAATTTATTTATGTTTATACTATGTATATTCTAACAATCTTTATCTTAATTTGATTTTAATATGTGAAAATATTATGAAATAATTATGTGTTCTACTTTGACGCTTATTCTTTTTAGGATCGGTTTATCTTATGAGAAACCAGCAGTAATCGCCCATCATTGCGACGTCCCAGAATAATTGACATCGATGCTCAATTAATTTAATTTGATGGTGAAACCTTTCGCCATGGAAAAAAGCTCAAATGTGAGTGCAGAAAGTGAACTTTTAAAGCAATATTTACGCCTGGAAAGAAAATATTAGTTGGGTAAAGAAGTTATAAAATTTTGGGAAATTGATTGTAATAAGCCTTTAATATTTACCTATTTTTGTATAATTATTGATTAAGTCGGTCACTATCTGCTCGTAGTTAGCGCTTTTTCGTTTACCGAGAGTAGTCGTTTGAATTGATTATTTTTGATCAACTTTTTTATTTGTGGTCCAACAAAAATACCTTCCTTTATCTTGGCTTGAGAATGAATGGAAAAATTGTTTTCAAATAGTCGAATAGTTCAAACCCCTCTCAACAACAGCAAGAGTGATTCGAACTCAAGTCTGTTGAATTTCAAATTGACTGCTTTTCGAGTTATGAATACAGCGGGAAAAAACATAGAAATGAGTGTCTCTCGTTATTGTAGTCACGGTTGCCATAACCTTAACCAAAAAAATGACCGGGAAGTTAAAAAGAAGACCAAAAATTACCAAGCAGTACACAACGGCAAGGATTGAAAAGGTTTAAAAGTAAAAACCCGGTATGCTGTTGAAAAGAAAATGCTCAAGAAATATTGTCAATTATTTCTTGACCATGAAATTGTCATGAATAGCCACGTAATTTTGACGTTACGTTTTGCATGTTGAATAATTGCAATTTTCCGTTTTTATATGAATTTCAATGTTATTTTATTAAATTTTTTGTTTTTATTTTTCCGAAACTCCAGTTTCCATTTCCGACAACTATTTATTTCTTGCCAAAGCTAGATTGCTAGATTTTTGTAAAAATTTTCCAGAAATTAGTAGTAGAAAAGTGCGGCGATAGTTTTTCTTTTCGCGAAGAAATCATCTCGGGTGTGGCACAAGGATCGATTTTAGGCCCAATTCTTTTCAGTGCGTTCATAAACGATATTGTTCACTGCTGTCAAGATGTCTTCGTACATCTCTACGCCGATGATACCCAAATTTACTTTTCGCGCCCTATCGGTCTTAGGGAGGACTTGGTTTTCAGACTAAATGCGGACCTAGAAAGAATAGCGTTAAGGGCCAGTTCAAATGGACTTTCCTTAAATGCGGCACAGATTCAACTCCTGCCTATATCTCTCCCATCGTTTGACATTAATAACTTACCTCCGGTTATCCTGCAAGATATTGTAGTAAAGCCAAACTGTCTGTGACTAACCTGGGATTCAAGATGAACTCGAAAATAACATGCTCAGATCACGTCAACCACAGTATATCTAAAATATATTATAAGGAGTCTGTGGCATGTATGCTTTGATCTACCGGTACATACAAAACTTAAATTAGTTAGGGCACTCGTTATTCCTCATATAACCTATTTTGAACTTGTGTACTGTGATCTTGATGTAATTTCGAGAAATAAGTTGAACAATGCAGCTAGATTTATCTATCGTAGAAGAAAATTTTACCATATTTCCTCGTTTACAATAAATATTTTAAACGTCAGCCTTGTCAACTATATAAAAGCCTGAAATTTAATTTTCCTCTTTAAAGTTATTAATAGTCACCAACCTAGGTACCTCTACGAAAAGTTAAAGTTTGTTCAATCGTCCCGGACCCACAATATCATAGTGCCTAGATTTACAACTCTATCAGCATCTAGATGTTTTTTTGTTAGCACCGTTAAAGCCTGGAACTCGCTACCTGTTGTTATCAAAAGTATAACATCGATGAGATGCTTTGCGGAGGCAGTCATTAGTTTCCTTGAGTGTTAACTCACTACCCCATCTCTCGTTCTTTTTTATCTTTTCCTGACTTTCTGTTCCCTCGTCGAATACATTTTCTATTGAAATTCTTGTCATAAGATATTTAAGTATATTATTTGAATTAACTTTAGAAATTTTTTAGTAATTAACTTTAAGATAAAAATGTTTAATTATGTAATTCACTTGATAGTGCTGTACAATTAAAAGACTCTGCGTCTTACTGTACCGCCTTCAGAAACTTAATAATAATAATAAGAATAATAATAATAATAATAATAAAAGTAGAAAATGTTTCTTAAGCGTTTCATAAGTGTCATTTTATATAGAGTTTTTGGATTTCTTTTGAACATCGTAAAGCCCTAAAAAAGAAATATATTTTCCAATCCCAAAGGAGGAGCGACCAAGCACGTTCATTAAGGCGCCTCACGCTCCATACAAAAAAATGGACACCCTGTTTCCATCGGAATTATAAACTTCAATGTATTCTAAGACCTTGGTCAAAATATTTCGAAAAAATATTAAGATTTACCGGAGCTAAACCACGTCAAAAAAACACTAAAACTATCGTTTTTTATGTATAAAAGGAGTATAAAAAAATATTTCATAATAAAAAGCACCTGAGATGATGAATTAGGTGGAGTACAAAAGGTAAGCATAAAAAAGTTTGAAAATTTTATCAACGCAATCCAAATATTGAGATGTATGATGCTGTTTTTGGTCATATTTCGAGGGGTACGTTTGTGGAAAACTTTAATAACTCAGCCAATTATTAACGGATTTAGACGATTAGAATATCATTTAAAAGGTATTTTCGAGACGTTGCCATTTCTGCAAAATTTAACACTTTTTGGTCCAATTTTACACATTGCGAAAATTAGCACACAGGTATACAATAATAGTATTGATAAAATTTTTAGACTTTTTTATGCTTACCTTTTGCACTCTATCAGCTCAGATGCTTTTTTTTAAAAAATACTTTTTCATACTCCTTTTATACATAAAAAACGATATATTTAGCGTTTTTTTAACGCGGTTTAGCTCCGGTAAATCTTAATATTTTTTCGAAATATTTTGGGAGAGTCCTTAGAAACGAGTGAATTTTGAAATTCCGGTGGAAACAGTGCAACTTTTTTTGGCGAGGCACCTTAACGTTCATTGATGCATTAAATAACTGTTCCGTGTCTTACAAATTTATAAGCGTAATATTTTTATATTGAAGAAAACGCTCTTGGTCGGCTAGAAAAAAAATTGCTAAAAATCGAGTAGTTCTCTTATCAGCTTAAGATTGGTATCTTTGTCCCTACAATTGAACGAGCTACAAAACTGCATACCCGAATAAAATCTAAAAATTGTTGTTTTCTTGAATTTTCCACAAAGTTCTTAACTTTGAGTTGCAGTATTTATTTTTTATTACAGGTAGTAATTAATTTACAGGTAGAAAAATTCACCCCAACAAAACTTTGATCGATCCGTTTAGCTCAACGGTAAGAGTGATACTAGGGACACGAATTTCGATACGATACGATACCATATCGATACTTTTGCCCTTCGATATTTTGTACTCGATGCTTTTTTAACGATACTTTTCGGCATCGAGTATCTAGACCCCGGTATCGTATCGAATTTTTTAAAAAATATGGAACTAATAGAGCAAAAATACCGCTCTGCTGGTTGTCTCTCTCTAACTTGTGACGCGAATCGAAGGAAAATCAGAACCAAATAATAACAGTTAATTTAGCCGGAAAAGGCAGACGCCAGAAAAGTAAGAGTTGCCATTGATCTGTTGCAATATGCACTTAATACGTCCAAAAAGGTTACAACAAACTTGAAGTACTAACTTATTGTGATATTGTTTTGCCTTTATACTGAAAAAAAGGTAATACTATCCATCCAACGTCAACTGTTAATACACGTCCAAAAAGAGCGGGAGAGGTATCAAACGACGCGTCTTGACCGCTGTAACAATGATCCTAAGGGGGAAATCCGATATTTTATTTCGTTCAAGCGATTTTTGCAATTAAAGTAGAAAATTGTCTGTCATTTTCATGTGGTTGTTGTAGACACAGATATAAGGTGTTATAAAATGTTTTTGATTTGTGGGGTGTTTTAGAAACACGCTTCAAAAATATTGCATTTTCTGATGCCTGCGCTTATTCCCTATGTATGTCTTGGCTACGTGATATGATCAGTCGGGAAGAAGCCGCACATGCAATCCAAGAATTTGTGTTCCGACAAAAATGAATTTAGGAATCACATAGAAACTTTAGCATCTGGTCGAGGAAGTGAAAGTGCAATCCGACAAAGCGAAAACATCAATGAATATATTCGTTGCAAACTACTTCCTTTAAGTGGCTATCTTTTGCGTTTTTGGAAGGAAAATAAGCATAATTATCCTCATTTGTCGAAAATGGCTTTACGATATCTAGAAGTACCAGCAACTTCTGTCCCATAAGAGCGCCTATTTTCAAAGGCAGGTTTAACAATGACAAAAACACGTAACAGGTTGGAGGGGAAGAGGTTGGATAAATTACTATTCATGGCAGATTGCACAGAGGAAGAGTGGGGCTTTTGATCTTCGTTTCTTGAAGTAAAATCTATCAAATTAAAAAAATCAAATTTGCTCATATTAAACTAGTTTATGTTATTATTTATTTTATTGAAGTCTATACGAACCTATGGTAATCATTTACAAAACGTATGAATTTGCTTGCAGCGAACCATTCGGTTATTGAAGTGCTTGTTTGTCATGTACATTTAGCATCGATATTTTGACTATCGAGTCTTTTTGTTTCGATATTATCGGGTACCCGATATATTTGAAGCGATACTTCAAATGAGTACAGAATCGATGCTTTGCATTCGATATCGTGTCCCTAAGTGATACTGATCAGCGTGCACTGGTGAATAAATGACACCAAAACATTAAGCTGTTAGAGCATTCATGGTCCTTGTGCAAGTATAAACAAAGATATGACAAAAAATTAAAGCACTATTTGATTTATTTAAAGAAAAAGTATTATCATTGCTATGGTGTTATTCGTTTATCCGGATAGTTAATATCCCCTTAGCACTTTATACCTTTAATATGTACATATATGTATGTATCATGGTACAATTTGTTATGGAAACGCGTCAAAATGGAGCAGTAAGGAAGGCGGTCGGCATGATATTGATGTCGCACTGTGGCTAGTCATTGTCGGCTGGGGTGGGCTCTTGCCAACCTTACCGTCCTGCGCCATAAACAGAGAAATTTTAATCATGCCTTTGAACGCGGGGAAAAAACGCAAAAACCGCGTCAAAATAACGTTTAAAACAACATCCGGTTAAACCCGGATGCCACGGACAGACCGTTGACATTCAAAAAAATTAAAAAGCCCAAGAAAACAAAAAAAAAAACGGGCACTAAAATTCAAATAAAAATTCAAACCGAAACGGTTGAAACGAAATAAATTCAAAATGAACTGAAAACTAACCGAAAAATAAGCATTTAAATAAGTCGAATGGTAACAAAAAAAACCAGTAAATTCGAATAAAAAAAACCTGAAAATCAAACGAATCGGAACGACCGATTACCACAGCTGAAAAAGAAATAAACAAACATATAAATCAAAAAAATAAGGCCGAACAAAAGAGGGGGCGCCCCGCGGGTGTTGTTGCGACGCCCGGTGCTTGGCCCACCCTCATCCATGGCCATCGACGCACCTACTCTCGATGGCCCCTTACCTAAAAACCTACATGCCTTCTAAATAATATGGAACGCCAGCACTCCCATTTAATTATAATTTTTATTTATAATTCATTTTTCTTAAACCTAATTTTTAAAACGATTATTTAAATTAATTTTTAGTTTTTTAGTTTATTTACTTTAATCTTCTTCTTCTTCCCTTTTCTCTCCTTTTCTTTTTTTTGTAAATTACATCCCTATCTAAATTTGTGTTCTTTGAATTAAATTTAGGTTAATGTATATATTTTACCCCTTTTCTTTTGCAAATTACATTTATTTTTGTTTTGGTTGCTTATTTCTATTGTTAGGTATTGTTACAATATTATTGTTATTGTTATGTTATTTATTTATTGTTATGTTATATTATTTGCGGCCTTTATCTTGTTATGATTGAAATTGTTTTATTTATTTATTTATGCATTGGATCAATTGATTAAAATATTTTGGTAGGTAATTATTTTTTTATGTATTCATTGAAGTTTATTTTATTTTATGTATTTAATTTTTATTTTTATTTTATATATTTAGTTCTGTCGTAGGTTATATATTTTGTTCTATTTTATGTTATTGATTTTATTTTATTTTATTTATTTTATTTCATCTTATTTTATTTTAAGGTAGTTTTAATTATATTTTATTTTATGTATTTTATTCTAGTTACCTTTTTATTATTTGTATTATTCTATTTTAGTTTATGTATATTATGTTATCTAATTTTATTTTATGTATATTATGTTATCTAATTTTAAGCATTTTAATTATATTTTATTTTATATAATTTTACTCTATTTTATCAGATGCATTTCAGATTTTATGTTATGTATTTTAGATTTTATTTTATTACATGTATCGTATTTTAATTCTAGTTTATGAAATTTTCCCTCATTTTAGTTATATAAGTTTATATATATGTACATATGTGTTAATTACGAAACTAAGTTTAATTTATTTAAATCTTTTGTTTATTCCTTACCTATTCTATCTATAATTGCATTTTTCTTAAGTTCTCCTCCTACATTATAAGATTACTTTAATTTGATTTAGTTTTCCTTCTGTCTATCTAACCCTTACAATTTAAGTTTCAATATATATTAACTCTATCTTTTTAAATGTCTTTATGTTTATTGGGCCGTTGGTGGGGCGCTACTGTTGTTGTTGTTGGTATTTGTGCGGCGGGCCTATATTGCGTCGGCCCTCGCTGTTGTCACTGCTGGTGATGTTGTCAATGCTGGTGATGTTGTGAATTCTGTTGATGTTGTCGATGCTGGTGATGTTGTCAATGCTAGTGATGTTGTCGATGCTGGTGATGTTGTCAATGGTGGTGATGTTATGAATTAACTCCGGTGTTGTACACAAATTTTTGATTTGCTTTGTATTTCTATTTATTGTAGCAAATTATTGAATATTTGTTTGTTGCAATTGTTGTTATTATTGGTGCTTACTTAGGTCGCTTCAAAACTGGAACACACGAGGCTGTAATGAAAAATACTATATTAAGTCTAGTCGCTTTCAAATGTTTGTAACTTCAAGGTTTCAACTTACCAGTTAGTCCTATATTGGGTGAACCAACCCAGTCTGTGCTAATTGCATATCTCGTCTTCAGTAGTGTTCTGTTAATTAATTTCCAAAATGCTATTAAACGAAGCATGTAGTTGTACCGTGATGACGACCCAGAATGTGCCAAGTGTGTGCGCAACGCATGAGAGGATTTTACGAGTATGGTCACTTATGTTTTTTTTCTTTTTATTGCTTGAGTTTTAGTTTGGTTTTTGTATTTTTCAATCAATATTGAAACTGGCATATAATCGACTTCATCATACAGCGCAATCGGTTAGCTGTCATTAATCGATTACTGATAGTTTTTTTTAATAAAATTTTTTAGTATTTTTGTTAGTATTTGAATGGGTGAGAACGATTTGTTATTACCGTTGGAACCTTCGAGGTCTTTTAACACCCTCTTCGGCAACGAAATAGAAAGTCGGTAATGAGAGGTGAGTTTCTGTGACCAAAAACTGTTGTGTTACACAAATTCCATTGATCGTGAAAAAATAACTAATCAAATATTCGATTCTGTCAAGTAGTCGAATGCAAACAGCTAATCGATTATGGACGAATAATCGATTATGGACCAAAAATCGATTAGTCGGAAAGAAACGATTAGTCGATTAGTGGTAATCGATTATTTTGATAAACGACTTTTTCTAATCGATTAGCCGACTAATCGATTAGTCGATTTTCAAGAGCTCTAATGCCGATGCATGCTGAATCATGATCTGACCGAATAATGCAAAGTATGGAGAGCACTGAATTGAGGTATGAAAGTATATGCCTATCCCAGTCAGTATGGTCCTGTTCAAGGGCGGATTTAGGGGTGGGGCACGGGGGCACGTGCCCCCCCCCCCCCCCAGACGGGTTTTTTTGTACTGTTAATACTCCATCACAGAGCATTTTTAGTCGAAAAAGACTACAAATAATTGAATTTAGCTACATTTTCGGAATCGTGCCCCCCAGACGGTATTTTTGTACACTAGGTATGGAAATTCCATTAAATAGATGAAGAATCACTGAATTTTCGAAATCTATTGCATATTGGTTCAGATATATATAAAACTCTGTGTAACGCAAACATTAAACTACATATTTTGATTATTCCTTTGGTTTGTACTGTGTGGATGCCTTGGTGCATGTGTAGGTACCCACCAAAAATTTCATTTCTTTTAGTTAGAAACCTTACATCGCTTGATTATACGGCTTACATAATTTAACCCTATTCATCAAAAATGAAATGGGTTTATAAAGCTTTTTACAATGACATTTTCATACAAATTTTGAATTATAACAGCTTATTAAAATATATATGTATAATATGTAATATATATGTATAAGAGGGTTAGGCTACGTTCAATTTAGGCCATAAACTCCATTTAAAAGGGGATTTTTTTTTTTATTCATATTGTTGTTGTCAATAAACTCGAGTTTATGGCTCAACGTGAAAGTAATATAAGGCCTTAAATTTGTAACGAATTCCGTTGTATGCAAAATTACTTATAATACACATTTTTTTCTTTACTTATGTCATTAAGTAAGTCTTAAATGAAGATTAATTAAAAGAATCTCTCTCTGTGAGACAACCTTACGCATAAGGCCGGGGCTCCCTCTCTTTCTGCCGCGAGCCTAGGAAGCCCACGTTGCCCAGAGTGTACGAAAGAGGACGCAAGAGTCGGGATTGAGCAAGGTCACTCAGCAACCACACCCAAATTATTTGTTTTGTTTGGCCGAGTCTAATGAACACGATATTAAAATAATGTGTTTTTGAAGCCTTAATGGACTTTTTTGCGAACTTAGTATAAGCCGTTAGATAAAACTTTAACTAAAAATCAGCACAGATTACCGTTATCACATGTTATTTTAGGTTGAAACGCACCATTGTACTATATGCCAAGATTTACCTTTCTCTTCTTTTTATAAATTACGTACAATTTTGCTGCATTGTCTAATCCATTTATGATTTTAGGTTCTCTACTCGGCAGGCAAGGCGGGCTTTCTGATGAAGAACGGTACCAGTGGTTGAAGTATACCTGGCAACCTATTGCAGAATTTAAGTTTCCACTGAAGAGAGAGGGAAAAAAGAACCGGTCTTTTCAAAAAAGCTGGTTAAGGGACCATGAATGGCTAGCATATAGTAAAATTGCTGGAGGCGGATTATGCAAAGTGTGTGTGCTCTTTGGTCGACGTGAAGCGGGTACAAATGATGTGAAGCTGGGAAGACTGGTTTCGGAACCACTAGTAAAATATAAAAAGGCAATTGAGACGATCGCACACCATGAGAACGCGAATTACCACAAAGCGAACATGGTAGCATCCCAAAATTTTTTGATGGTGATGGAGGGAAAATCGTTTGATATAGTTGACCAAATGAGATCCCAGGAAAGGGAAATAATCGAAAATAATCGTAAAAAACTGATTCCCATTATAAAGACAGTGATATTTTGTGGCAGGCAAAACATACCTTTGAGAGGTCACAGAGATGACGGCGAATTAGACTTGCAAAGCTCTTCTAAACATGGGGAAGGAAACTTTAGAGCTTTGCTCAAATTTCGAATCGATGCTGGGGATGAAATACTTAAGGAACATATAAGACATAGCGCTAAAAATGCTTCGTATATAAGTAAGTCAACACAAAATGACTTAATTGAATGCTGTGGCGAGTTGATCAGCAATAAAATAGTGACCAAAATTAAAAAATCCAAATATTTTACCATTATGGCTGATGAGACCACAGATGTTTCCGTTTGTGAACAGTTATCAATTAGTATTCGCTATTTCGATGTGGATGAAATCGAAATAAAGGAAGATTTTCTTATGTTCATTGAAGTTGTCGAACCACTGGTGAAAGCATTGCACAAACTATTCTGAATGCATTAGAAAAGCATGACCTTGACATTAAAATGTGCCGTGGTCAAGTTTATGATGGAGGAGCAAACATGAGCAGCAAACTAAAAGGTGTTCAGGCACGTATATTAAATGTTCAGCCCTTATCCTTTTTTACCCACTGCGCAAGCCACCGGCTCAACTTGGCTATGCCTGCACCGTACCCAGTGTAAGAAATGCAGTAGGGGTTATAGCAAGTACTGCCACTTTCTTCCGTGAATCGGCCAAACGAATACATCTTCTTAGAGAAGAAATACAATCTAATCTGCCACAAGACAAACAAAATATGTTAAAAAAAATGTGTGAGACAAGATGGGTTGAGAGGCATGAAGCGGTTTTGACCTTTATGGACGTGTTGCCATGTCTCCCTCCAATATTACAAAAAATGGCTGATCAGCAATATGGGAGCAGAACAAATTCTGTACTGCCATTTTCTTTGCTGCAATCCATAACTTCGTCAGAATTCCTAATAAGCTTGGTGATCCTATCAGATATTTTAGGAATAACCCTGTCCTTATCTCGATCGCTTCAAGCCAAAGATATTGACATACTTTCTGCAGTTCAGCTTATTACTACGACCACAGCAAGTTTGCAGAGGCAGCGTGAATCTAGCAAAGACACATTTAAAAAACTGTTCGACCAGGCTGAGGCCATTGCAAATGAACTTGGTACAGAAATCACAGTCCACCGGTCGTCAAATCAATCTATCAAACATTCAGACTGAATCAGTTGAAGAATATTACCGACTTTCAGTTTATATTCCATTTCTAGACTTCATGTTGAGTAAAATGTCAACCAGGTTCCCTAGCGCTCCTCTACAAAGAATCGGACAGTTGCAAAAGTTGTTGTCGCATAACTTTAACGACGAAGATTTAGATAATGTTTTGCAAGGTGCTGAAGTTTATAAAGAAGATCTTCCTTGTTTTTAAGCTTTAAAGGGAGAGCTAAAAATTTGGCAACAGATGACTGAAAATATACCAGAAACTCCAGCAGATGCCTACAAACGAGCCACGATGCTGCCAAATATTAGAACCCTTTGTCAATTGCTGTGCACGTTTCCAGTGACAAGCAGCACTGCCGAGCGATCTTTCTCTACCTTACGCCGATTAAAATCATATCTTCGAAACAGCATGACAGAAGAGCGTTTGAATGGATTGGCTTTAATGCATATCCATGGAGATATTGCGGCACAAATGGAGGCTGATGAAGTTTTGGACGTTTTCACCAGGAAACACAGAAGAAAACTGTCTTTATTAAACATGTAATCATGGATGGAATATAATAAAACTGCTATTACTAAACAGAAATGCTGTTTTTTATTATTTTGACTTTGATGTAAGTTCTTAATATCCGTGTACTTGTGAAGATAAAATAAGCATATTTCAGTTGTTGATTTTTTTGCATGTTGGGCGTTCGTGCCCCCCCCCCCCCCAAAAAAAAAATCCTGGATCCGCCCTTGGTCCTGTTTATCCTTCAGAAAAACTCTTATTTTTGAAACAATCTCCCTATTTACGCGTTCAGACGCGTTAGCCTGCGGTGAGTATAGCCCTGTCTTAATGTGGGTTACCCCGTAATTCTCTAAAAATTGCTTCATATCCTTTGAGATAAACTGTTTACCGTTGTCGCTGTGGATATACTGAGGGACCCCTACAGTTGGAAAAATTTCAGAAGTGAAGTAATTCATAACGTTCACCGTCGTCGCTCTCTGCATGGGCTTCAACCAAACATACTTTGAAAAATGGTCTAATAAAATGAAAAGAAATTGATTTCGACGCTTCGATCTCGGATATGGCCCCAGGAAATCGCAGTAGAACCGCTGAAATGGTCTTTCCGAAGTAAAGGTATTTGCTATGGGTGGCCTGGCTTGTTGATTTGTTGCTTTTACCACTTTGCAAATCTCGCACTTGCGTACATACTGCCGGACGTCCTTAGCTTGGCTTGGCCAGAAGTATTTCTGCCGAACGCGCTCCAAAGTTTTCTGCCATCCTCCGTGGTAGCTCCTGTTCGCATCATGCGCAAGTCGTATTGCCTCCTTCATCAACCCAGTCGGTAACCATAACCGCCATAGCGAATGCTCCTCATCCTCCACACCCTTACGAAATTTAACCCTCTTTAAAACTACGCCCTCGCTTACACGTAAATCCGGTAGCGCCTTTTTGTTATCTAAAATAGTTCGGGTTAGATCCGAGTATTCGGCACTTCCAAATTCTGGCGACTCTAAATCTATTTCGTGAGGTGTGTTCGGATAGGTCAGCGCGTCTACATCGAACCGCGATAAAGCATCCGGTATAATATTCAGGGTTCCCTTGCGATGTTAAATTTGAAAGTCATATCTTTGAAGCAGAAGTGACCACCTAGCCAATCTACCACTCAAATCCTTTTGAGTCATCAACCACTTGAGGCTCGAATGGTCTGTAATAATACGAAATGGCAGACCCTCAATGCATGGACGAAAGCGTTTGACACTGACTATGGCTGCTAGGCATTCCAGCTCGGTCACGGTATAATTGCGCTGAGCATTGTTAAGCTTTTTTGAAACGAACGCTATTGGATGCTCAGCGCCCTCGTCGTCGACCTGGTATAGCACACCACCCACACCTATTTTGGACGCATCGCATTGAATAACAAATTCCTTCGAGAAATCGGGTTGGGCCAGGACAGGAGCGGAGCTCAAGGCTACCTTCAGCTTTTCGAAAGCCTCTATTGCCTCAGGGGTAAGTTTGAATGGACCTAGCTTTTTCCGAAGGCAATCGGTCAAAGGGCCTGCTAAATCAGCAAAAATTTGTAATAAACGCCCTATACCAATTCGCCATACCTACAAACCTACGCACTTGCCGCGGAGACTTCGGGATTGGAAAACTTTTATCTGCTTCTATCTTCCCTGGGTCTACCTTTAGGCATCCGCTACCTATCAAGTACCCTAAATATCGAATTTCCTTCTGACAAAATTTGCTCTTCTTTACGTTAATTGTAAGGCCCGCGTCCCTCAAACACTTTGCTACTTCTGCCAACAAGCTCAGGTGATCCTCAAAGTTAGTACTGCATACCATCAGGTCATCCAAGTAGACAAAGACATTCTCCCGTAAACGCGAAGAAATGGCCTTGTCCATCAGCCTGCTCATCGTCTGCGGCCCGTTGCATAACCCAAATGGCATCACTTTAAAGTGGTAGAGAGGCTTCCCCGGAACTGGAAACGCTGTCTTTTCTTTCGATGATTCCGTCAACTTGATTTGGAAAAACGCGTCCTTCAGGTCGATACCACTGATGAAGTGGGTATCCTTCAACCTACTCAATAGCCCATTAATATGCGGCAACGGGTATGAGTCCTTTTTAGTAACCGCGTTGACTTTTCTGGAATCAATACAAAGCCGGACCTTCCCTGGTTTCCGGACCAACACCACAGGACTACACCAAGGCGAGTTCGATTCCTCGATAACTCCCATTTCGAGCAGCCTATCTATCTCCCTAAAAGCTTCGGCTTACCTCGGTGGCGAAAGAGGGAAATGCTTGCTCTTTATTGGAACCGCGTCGCCCGTGTCAATATGATGTTCGACTAGCTTTGTTTGACCCAGACCTAACTTCTCAAATGACGGAAACGTCTCTACTACGTTCTGCAGCTCGACCTTCTTCTTGGTTGTTAAATCATGGAAATTATGTTCTTGTTCCTTCTCTTCGCTAATCTCTAGACATGCTACACTGGGAAAAATATCCGGCGCTAACGCGAAAGCTCTCCAAAAATCAACTCCGAAATACGCTTTTTGAAGAAGCGAAGGAACAAGGTAAAAACGTATGGTTTTGGTAATATTTTTGAAAGTCACAGGTAAGGAAACAGAACCTAGTATTTTCTGCTTGGCGCCACCCGCCGTGTGTACGAAAGCCTGTAATGGGTGGTACTTAAGCCCAATCGAATCCAAAAACTCTTCACAGTCCTTCCCAAGGATAGAGACATTAGCACCCGAGTCCAGCAAGCCTACTATAAAACTGTTTTCTATTTGTATCCGCACCAGAGGCCTTTCATCCTCTGTGAGAACTAAGGTGGTGCTTTGCAAAAGTTTACGCTCCTGTACTCGACTATTATATCTCTTCCTACATCTCATAATATTATCTGACACACATGACTCTGGATTGTTTTCGAAAATTCGTGACCTAACTAGCTCGTAACTGGTAACCCTCTGTTCCAAACTAGGTGGAAAATGCGCTTGACAAGCAACATCTCTGCTATGACTTTTCAAAATGTGAACTTGCTTTGAAATATGAGAGGACGGCCCTGGACTATCTGAGTGTGAGCTATTGGAGTTATCTGAACTATCAGGAAAAGTTACTATAACGTTGGGTTGTTTCGTCGCAAGAGTGCTCCTACTCCTCGGAAGTTCACCACTTCCATGGCGCTCACTGCTCGCGAAGGTTTCAGCACTCGAGGCGACTCCTCGGGCACTGGCTGATATGGGGGCTATTGCACCGAACGAGTTTCCCCCATCTTCTCGCTCGAATATTGGTTTCCCTGCCGGCGATGGTCCTTTGGACATTTTGGGGTGTATGGCCGCACTTAAAGCAAAAAGGGTTCCTAATGGGTTCCTCACAATACATATACGAATGCCCCATGGCCTGACAATTCCAACACTGGATTCCTGAATAGTCCGGTTTCCTATTGCGCCGATACTCCAACGCCTCAATCTGCGGGTCAGCCTCGCAATCCTCGCTTTCCATCCTCCTATCAGGTGTCATCGCTCGGGCTTCATTGACATGTCGTCCAGTATAAGTTGTTCCAAATATCTTGCTCTCCCTCAGCACTTGTTCACCTTTTCGTGCTATATCGCGTAGATCATGCAATGTCCTCGCCTCCGCGTTGAACAGCATAAGCTTCAAGCTACTGTTGACGTTCCGTTTTATTATGTCCATCAGTAGGGCTTCGGACATCGGTTCTCTAAGGCGCGCGTTAAGTGCTACTATTGAGATCTCCATCATGATCTCGTGGTCACTTTTCAATGTTCCAAACTCACGCTTCAAAGAATAACACAAAAAGGGATAGTTCGCATTTGGGTTCTGCTTGGTAAACAGCCAGTACCATTCCTCGGCCCGCCCTGGCAGAAATAGATGAAAACTTGCCATAAGCTGGTCATCCGAACACTGAGTCCGCTCACATAAGGTGTCTAATTTAAACAAAAAATCTGCTACGCTCCGAGTACCATCGAAGGAGACCTTCCACTCCTGTGGTTTCACTGCCATTGTGGTCGAAACTATGTTGGCTTGGTTACTAACAAAGGTCTGGGCCCGGTTCCTTTCATCCCTATTGGGGTTCCTCGAATAGGTCGCACCGCCCTGCGACGATGTTACTGCAGCGTTAAGTAGGTCCATGTTCTCCCTGATCGTCCTCATTTCGTCACGCATCTCCTCCTGAGAAGTCCTGAACTGCTGATGTAGCACGTTCACTCACGAGTCTTCAGGAGGGGCCTCGACAATATTCCGCGTTGTATTCCTATCACCTAAAGTGTTAAGAGGTATAGAGTTTTGTAGCAAGACTCCATCTTCTTCCTGTATACCTGTCAACACGTTAGTGGAAGGGTCAAAAATATTATGCATAGGATCTGCGGCCATGGACGAATCAAGGATATTAGTACTAGCCGGTCTATCCATCTTATGGTTGGAAGCAGGGTTCAACACTGTCCCGGTCAGATCTCCTCTACCCGGACTACCTACTGGAGAATGCATCACTAAAGGCCGATTTGTGGGCTGTTTCGGAAATGCCCCTCTACCCTGACTTCTAGGTTTACCCCCACTTCCTCGCGTAGAATTTCTAGTAGTCATGCGTTCAGCTGACTGATCCATGTCTACTAGGAATATGGCTATATAAAAAAAAATTGGTCAGTAAAAAAAAATTTTTAAGTATTGGTTTCGGTTACAAGGGGCGGTTGGAAGGCACAAAGTCAAATTCACCCTCCCTACCCTATAATACCGACGATTCGCGTAAAAAAAATGTATGTTTAATTAAGTCGACGTTTATCAAGTCGCTAATCGTAACGACTTTTCCGTAAACCAATAAAGTTTAAACAAAAAAACAAAATGTATATATATATATGTGTACAATGTATGCTGAAAGAAAGTTGGATTAGTAAATATACGTTTAAAAATCAAAAAGCAATGAAATACGAAGTGTTGTTTGGAAAATGTATGTATATGTATTTAAATATTCAATGGGAATGCTGACATCCCATCATTAGAAGGCATAGGTATAGTTGAAAAAAAAAAATAAACATAAAACATTTGACAAGGACATATCCAGGTACACCTACCGCAATGCAGGGATGGTCTTAAGGACACCTTGCCCTGAGACATGTGGGTGTACCATGGCGAAAATTTTTAAAAAAGCTAAACTTATTTGGACTACAGTACTCCCGACCGCAATGCAGGGGCTGCTAAAGGCTGCCGCCTGAGACTTTCCGGGGCCCTGTAGACCGAAAATGACAAAAGAGCTGAAAATTTATTTGACTCAACACCTCCTCAGCTGCGCCGCAATGAAAGGATTCGGTTAGATACAGCATTTCCCCAGACTTGCGCAGTTGAAAAAGTTCAAGCTTATTAGGACTCCAGCACTCCCGACCGCAATGCAGGGGCTGCTAAAGGCTGCCGCCTGAGACTTGCCGAGGTGCTGTAGATCGAAAATGACAAAAAAAAACTAACTGAAAATCTAAGTTCTACCCCTCCTCAGCTGCGCCGCAATGAAAGGATGCAGCTAGGTGCCGCATTTCCCCAGACTTGCGCAGTTGAAAAGGGGGTTATTCGGTTCCCCACTCCTCCTTCCGCAATGCAGGGGCTGCTGAAGGCTGCCACCTGAGACTGGTTAGAGGAGTGGAGATACCTACAAGAAAAAAAAAGTGCATAAAAAAAAACGAAGACAAAACAATACTGGGCTTGCCTACTTGGGACATACGAGATGGTGAAACCTCACAAATCGGCCAGAAAAGTCATCGAGGCCAGCGCCTCGGGTACCACGTTGGGCGCCATCTGTTATGGAAACGCGTCAAAATGGAGCAGTAAGGAAGGCGGTCGGCATGATATTGATGTCGCACTGTGGCTAGTCATTGTCGGCTGGGGTGGGCTCTTGCCAACCTTACCGTCCTGCGCCATATACAGAGAAATTTTAATCATGCCTTTGAACGCGGGGAAAAAACGCAAAAACCGCGTCAAAATAACGTTTAAAACAACATCCGGTTAAACCCGGATGCCACGGACAGACCGTTGACATTCAAAAAAATTCAAAAGCCCAAGAAAACAAAAAAAACGGGCACTAAAATTCAAATAAAAATTCAAACCGAAACGGTTGAAACGAAATAAATTCAAAATGAACTGAAAACTAACCGAGAAATAAGCATTTAATAAGTCGAATGGTAACAAAAAAAAAACCAGTAAATTCGAATAAAAAAAACCTGAAAATCAAACGAATCGGAACGACCGATTACCACAGCTGAAAAGAAATAAACAAACATATAAATCAAAAAAATAAGGCCGAACAAAAGAGGGGGGGCCGCGGGTGTTGTTGCGACGCCCGGTGCTTGGCCCACCCTCATCCATGGCCATCGACGCACCTACTCTCGATGGCCCCTTACCTAAAAACCTACATGCCTTCTAAATAATATGGAACGCCAGCACTCCCATTTAATTATAATTTTATTTATAATTCATTTTTGTAAGTTTTTGCAAGCTCGAGACCAAATAAACAATAATTCGTAATGAATTTAATTGTCAGTTTTTTGGGAAAAATTGATAATTGGAGAAAAATTACAAAGGAAAAATCAACAGCGATGGATAGGATTACATGTTTCAGAGTTTCCAGGCTCATCATCAGATCCCTTTTCGGACACGGATTCGAACTCGTGTCTGCACAAAGCCGCTGTTAGAAAATTCAACACTAAGCAATGATGCCCTGTGACGTCCACAATGCACTTATCTCCACTTCAATTAAATCCCTTTTTGTTTGTTTGTTCTTGCCAACTGTATACACAAAATTTCTTAAGACATGCAGCCTATATGTTATGATGTGTGTTGGTCTTGTTGTTTGTACATATTTACATATGTACGTAAACCCGTGCTATGGTTTCAATGTATTTTGTTGTTGGATTTTTGCGGTCTATTTTGTTTACATATTTGTAAGTTTTTGCAAGCTCGAGACCAAAATAAACAATAATTCGTAATGAATTTAATTGTCAGTTTTTTGGGAAAAATTGATAATTGGAGAAAAATTACAAAGGAAAAATCAACAGCGATGGATACGATTACATGTTTCAGAGTTTCCAGGCTCATCATCAGATCCCTTTTCGGACACGGATTCGAACTCGTGTCTGCACCAAAGCCGCTGTTAGAAAATTCCAACACTAAGCAATGATGCCCTGTGACATCACAATGCACTTATCTCCACTTCAATTAATTCCTTTTTTGTTGTTTGTTCTTGCCAACTGTATACACAAAATTTCTTAAGACATGCAGCCTATATGTTATGATGTGTGTTGGTCTTGTTGTTTGTACATATTTACATATGTACGTAAACCGTGCTATGGTTTCAATGTATTTTGTTGTTGGATTTTTGCGGTCTATTTTGTTTACATATTTGTAAGTTTTTGCAAGCTCGAGACCAAATAAACAATAATTCGTAATGAATTTAATTGTCAGTTTTTTGGAAAAATTGATAATTGGAGAAAAATTACAAAGGAAAAATCAACAGCGATGGATAGGATTACAT